>MU400896.1:0-25904 GCA_022578965.1 Xylaria sp. FL1777 | reverse complement strand
TAAAAACCTATTTGTTTTTTAAATTCCCTATTTTTCCCTCTTTAAAAAAAAAAAAAAATTTTCCCAACTCTTTTTCATCTTTTCCCCCCCCCCCCCCCTTTTTTTTTTTTTGCCTTTTTTTTTTAAATCACATGTGGCGTTGGTTTGGTCGTTACAAGTGTTGGTTGCCAGACTATTCTGGCAATGCTCCATCGAGCTACAAATCCCACCAACATAACAACATAATAGCAAATGGCAGCAGCTTTATATATGGTTCCTTACAAGTAGCCTCGCTAGCACTTTTACGGTACTAAGTATATCGCTAATGCCTGTACACTAACTAGGTACTTTCCAGGGTCCATGTTAGACTACGGTGCGTACACTATGTACATATGTATACCTTGTACCTATTTCATTCCAGCAGTTAATGCGCCTCATTACTGACTACACCTAATTCGAGTGGTAATGCTATTAGGCTATCAGTCAGTTAGCCATTCATTCAATGTTCATTCGCTTGCAATTTGCAATTCTTTCAAACCTCGGTCGGCAGGACCAACGGGATCCAGGGTTTGATCTGCCTGCCGGATCATGTACAGAGTTGTTAGTTGTTTTGGTCAAAAATGTTTCGCTGAATGTTTTGCCGATCCTGACACTAGATATCTATGTACATACTGTAGTATATACCTACTACATGTAGACACCCAGCGCGTCGTCACACCCGCCATGACAGATCTGGCGTTTCTGATCAAGCCACTCGGAGATATTTCGTCTCAAGCTGCAACCTGTCTTTGGAGTATAGGTACATAGTAAAGCATTTGATGCGCCACAACACACAGCCCGTCTGATCTCCACCGAATACATAAGTAACTACATCCTTCATTCCTGACGGTGGAAAGGCGGAGTTATGTACTCACTTACACCACCTAGTTGTACCTGAATAGGTGGTATCTACATATGTGCGTGTCTATGCCGTTGTAGTGTATACTTTTCAAAGACCAAAAGAAGAAGAAGAAGAAGAAGAAGAAGAAGAAGAAGAAGAAGAAGAAGAAGAAGAAGAAGAAGAAGAAGAACAACAACAACAACAACAACAACAAAAGGAGTGTATATATATATATAATGTTTTTAATCAGGAGTGTCATAGTTATTTACCTTCATCTACTCTGTTTGGTTGGCCTTTGAAGTTTACATGTAGGTTTGTAATATTAGATCGATTCTTGTTGCACCAACTCTGCCGGGGGAATTGGTGAATGGTGTGTATACCTACGCAGTAAGTATCGTTCCATCTCGGTGGGCTTGAGTGGCGTGCCTGGTACGTGGGATGAATAACTACAGTACCCAGGAACCGGTACATCGTAGTAGTGTACCGAAGTAATGTACTAATGTACTGCATGCAGACAGGCCACATGAGCCAAGAATAAAACAGACGGGAGTGTTCGAGGCTCGTGCGGCGGAGGACAAGGTTTCTGTCATTATATTATGTTCCTAGGTACCCATCTCCTATACATGTATGTAATATGGCTCTATGAGCTCACCAACCTCACCTCAAGCTCAGGCACATAGCACACAGTAGGTACCAGTGAGCGGTACTTAGTATACCTAAGTAGCTTAGGTATGTAGCTATGTACTGCGTAGGCACGCAACCACAATACTCAGGGGCTTTTATGCTGGGGTTGTGGGAGCAGCGCAGTTGATGCTGTTCGGGGCGACCGTTTTAGCAGGTGCTTCGACAACAGGAGACATAATAACTCACCACTATTGGCCAACGAGGGGTCAGGGCACTCTTCGTGCATCATTTACAGCCCTGGTACGCTATCTCCACAGGAGGTATCTACCACCATTATTCTTCGGGTAGGTACCTAGTAATACTCGGCACCCTGCACAGTAGTAGGCAGATACTAAGTACTTAAGTAGCTATAAGGTAGCCGACCTGCCCGACCCGCCCGACCCTTGATCTGCTGGACAAACTACCAACACCGCCTATGTAGGTAGGTATCCCAGGCCAGGTCTACTTAAACCTCAACAACCTTCAATCTCTCCCATACCATACTCATCCCAAGCATCCGAGAGGGACGGAATTGCTGGCATCATGACGAGGCACCAAGAATCGCCCCCTACGCACAACCTGATCCGAAATGAGCGGAACTCCCTGGGCAAGCCGCAATTATTCGTTCAACTGAGCTTTGGAGTCTCGTGGTCCGATCGCCACATCCCGCGCACCCACACCCTCGGTTACACATCCACGCATCTAAAGAACGCGAGGACCTCGGGCCTGTTCCCCCGCCAGGAGCCATGCCATCCGCACCGACGTCAGGACTCGGCGGTGCAACGGCCGCATCGTGGCGAATGGCACCATCATCGTGATCACGAACGCCCGCGTGGTCGGCCCAATCACCACCGACCTCATCATCTTGGGACGCCATCGCCACTAAGAGGACCGAGGTCAGACTCACGGCGTGCCAGCAACGAGCGCGGAAGCTCAGCACCACCCGTCGTCCATGATACCCTGTTGAGTGACGAAGAAGGGTGCCCGTCCGCAACTCTCTTCCCCCGCCCAGCGCGGACCACCAGGAACACACTCCACACCGGGAAAGACTTGCCAGTGAGCCCGGCACGCTTTCGACTGGGCGAAGATGGCCTCCCGTGGTCTGCCTCGGCCTGGCCATACGACTCAGACGGTGACGAAGACGAGCCGCCGTTTGCCAATATCCCGACGACCCTCCCTCTGTCACCGCCGAGCAGACGTCACAGTGAGGATCCGCAGAGAGTGAGAGACCTGGAGTCGTTGTCGACAGCCATGGTGACGGTAGACAACGGTTTCGAGAATCAGTGGTGGAATCAGGGCGAACGGGAGTCTACTGCCTGGCCTCCATCTGACCCTGCCGAGGAATCTGTGCGTCTGATGAGTATGGCCGATGCGGTCTTGCTCTCCGCCGCCGAGCCCCCGTCGGGCGTAGAGACTTATAGCCCCAATAGCGAAAGCTGGCGTGACTTGGTCTCGCCTCTGTCCGACTCCAGTCCAAGTTTTCACATACCAAATTCTCTTCACAGGTCGAATTCGACACGGTCAGATGAACTTTGGATGGAATAGGTTGCTCATAAAATTTTACGATTATTCTTGATGGTAAAATCTTAGAAAAACATTGGGAAAATAGGAGACGAACGGGTGGGCCTCGTGCTCAACTAACCTATATTGTCTTGATATATACACTGCTCGGCGTTGGGTGGCAAATCATTTTACACAGGGATAAAGACTGAGACATGGGCTGGTTCGGATCGTACTACTGGTGATTGTAATACGCAGCGAATGGTTTCGAGGACACTGGGTAACCGTGATTTAATGAATGAGCTTCACATTCTCTCACCAGACAGCCGTCTCTCTTGGTGGCGCTGTAGTCATGATCTATTTCTTCTAGAGAGTCAATAGAGGATAGGCAATCAATTCCAGAGCCATAATACACAGCAAATGTAATATCTAAACGAGCATTCTCGACTTCAAGTACAATGTTTTTTGTTTTGTCCTACATATTAGCCTCAAGTGCAAAGCCTCCAAGTCGGAAAACCAAACAAACAGATGTGACTACGTGTCGGTGCTCGCTCACAAAGCACTGTTTTCTTCCCTTTTTTTCTACCAGACACTATCCCACCAGCTTGTTAAGCTATCAAATACTCGGTGATAATCCCGCTCATACCGCATGTCATGAACTTTGAACTTTACGCCGATCCGTTGGAAAAGTCGATCTCAGACAGACGATACATTGCAGCAACATTGCCGTGTTAGACGTCTGAAGGTCGGACGTTTCATCCCACATGCTTGAGGCCATGAATCCTCCCGAGACCCCCAGACCTCATCCCATCTCCTGTTGTCGTTGTTTCAAAGATGCCGTTGAAACATCACAACGCATGCCCACCGCACAGTTCTCACGCTGTCGCTGCGGCGTATAGTTGGGCGCTTCTAAGGGAAGAAATGGGATGGTTGGGGCCCGGGCTTACCTGCATTGCCCCTTTTCCCCATGCCAGCGGCTACTGACACCATGTCTAATTAACCTGAGGTCGAGCGCTAACTACTGTGGCAATTCCTTCGTCGTTAGCGATTGATACCTGGTCTACTGCCGACGGAGTGTATCACTGGATACTACTTTCTAGCGGCAGTGTTCTATTATTCTCACACAGAGTTACGATTGAATTACACGGCGTGTGAGCTGACCTTGCCAGTGAGAACGACGCTAGCTACTCTACATTCCTGATTTGGCATGATAATATCTGGCGGGTAGCATGCGGAATGGTAAGGCCGCCTGTACGTCAGACGGGGCGAACATGGTATATGGCTCTACGCAGTATAGGTGGTCTCCTACAGTTGTTATGTGACCCTGGGCTATTCGATTAATCTATCACATTCCTGTTATTATGCGATGATAGATTGTTGATGCTCTTCACTGTAATTTGGCGCTGCATCTTTATTTCCTATCTTCACCAACTATTAATATACCTACGCAGCCTAGGTATTTATTTCGGGGAGATGCAGTTATATAAACACAAAACTATTTAAATTAGGGCCAGCAAAAACTCCGTATCAGATACAAAATAATGGTGACAATAGAATACATCATTTTTGTAGAGATTGGCAGCCGAGATTCCTCAGATCGGCTGCCCTAGATAGGTAGGTAGATATCTCTAAGGCTTGGGGTACCTGTGGTTGCAAGCTGGTTGAACTTGCTGGGCACAGCATGCTCAGCTGTTATTAATTGATCCAACAGTTAGTTTAATTCCTAATCACGCTTAAATACCAGCGCGTATATATAAACCATTAGTTTAGGTAGCTGTGTAAAAAGATAGGTTTAGTATTACTAAGGTTTATGAAAAAACCTCGGGAAAAAAAGATACTAAAAGGATTAAGTAATTATAAAAAATATATTATATTGTAAACTTTTATAGCGTTTAAAATAAATTAACTTGTGTTAAAAAAAGGCAATTAATATACCGGCATAAAGAATTACTATATTAGCATAACTTTATATAAGCATAACTTTTTTTAGCTTTTTATTAGCTTAAAAAAAAATTGTTAATAAACTTAAGTATTGCTTTTTTATATTATTTTATATAGCTGTTATATTATTATATTACATTTGTTATACTATTAAAGAAACTTTAACGTTTAATATTTTATTACGTGTTATAATAGCTTTATAATTTAAATATAGCTACGCTTATGTTTTTACTTTTAATAATTTTTGTTATTATTAAAAACGCTAGCAAACTAATTACGTTTTAAAGTTATTAAGCTACTTTAGCTAAAATATAATTTTTAATTTTTTTGCTTAGTTATATTACTTGTATTCCTTTAATAATAATAACCTTTTTTTAAGTTTATTTACTTTTATTAATAATAGTTGTTTTAATATGTTTGCTTTTTATAGCGTTAATAATATTAATGCTTTCGAAAATATTTTTATTGTTTATTTTTAGACTTTTTTAACTATTTTTTGCTTTTATAAAACATAAAGCTTTTATAAGCTACTATAAAAAATATAAAATAATAACGTAATTATAATAAACTTGTTATATATTAATATAACAGGTTTGCTTTTAGGGTTTTAATTTATAAGTAATAATAAAATCCTTAATAATAGTTTATTAAAGAAGTTTTTAAAGTACTTTTATTACTATGCATTAATAAAGGTCTTAAAAGTTTAAAAGTAATAAATATATTAATGCTTAATAGTTATAAAAAATTAATAGCTAAAGAGCTAAAAACTAAATAAATAACTAAATATAAAAAATATATAATTATATAAACAAAAAAAAGGTAAAAAAAGTAATAACCTTTTTTAAACTACTATAAGTTTAATAAGCATTAAATTATTATAAGCTTAATAAGCTTTAAATTATTATAAGTTTAATAAGCTTTAAATTATTATAAGCTTAATAAGCTAAATAAGTTATTATATAACTTTAGCTTTAGCTAGCAAAAAAAAAAGTGCAAAATATATATAAAAGCATTAAGCTGCTTTAAAAGCTACTTTTGTGCTAATTTTATAACATTATTTTTTTTTTTCTAAAATTGTTGTTTTAATAATTTTTTGTAAGTATTCTTTTTTTTTTTTTTTTTTATATATTATAATATTAAAGCGCATTAAAAAAACTAACTGTTTATTTAAAACAAAGCAAAAACTTGTTTTTACTTCTTTTATTAATTTTATTAGCTATAAAATTATGCTTTATTTTTGCTGCTTTAATTAGTTATTAATATATAAAATAATAAATAATATATTTTGTTGTTTTAAATATATACGTACTAATTACTTTTACAACAAATTAAAAGTTTTAATTAACTTAATTAATAATATAGTTTTTAAGCATTATTATTTTAAAAAAAAAAAAAGCAAGCAAAATAATAGCTATTTTTAGTTTAAAAAAAATTAAAATAAGCTTAAAATAGCTTTAACTTTGTTTTAAGTAAGTTAGTTTAGCTTTATATACAAAAATGTTTTTTAAAAGCAAAAAGTATTAAAATAGTTTAGTAAAAGCTTTAGTTTTTAAATAAATTAAACAAAATAAAGCGTATTAAAAAAAAACAAAAAGCGCTAATAAAAAAGCAAAAACAACAAAAAAAGCGAGCTAAAATAACGCAAGCTATTTTATTTAAGTTTAATTAAAATTTTTTAAGCGTTTTTTTTAAAGTTAACCTTTTTTTTTTAATTTTAAGCAATTAAAATATTAGCAATAAAACTAATTTATAACTATTTTAATAGTTTTTAAGTGTTTTTTAAGTTTTTAAATATTATTAGCATATAAATATCTTTTTTATTTAATAAAATACTTAATGTTATTATTGTTTTAATAAAAATTTAATATATTTTTAACTTTATAAATGTTTTAATTTGTTTTTATTTTTAGTTATGTTTTAATAAATGTTTTAATAAGTGCTAGTTTTAGTAAAAAAATATAAAAAATAAAGTAAATTTATATGTTTTTTAGTAATAATAGTTTATAGTTAATAAATAAAATAACTTCTTTAATTTTAAAAGAACTAAGTTTTTTAAATTTTAATTTATTGTTTAGTTGTTTTGTTTTAATTTAAAAAATATTAATGTTTATATTTTATTTTTATTATAGTAAATAAACTTTGTTTTTTTTTTAAAGATTAGTTTTTTAATTTGTTTTTTATTATAGTATATTAACATTTATTATTATAAAAACTAAAAACGTAGTTATAATTTAACTTATAACGTTTTAATTTTTGTTGCAATAATTTTTGCTTAAAGTATTATAATTAAAATAGCAAATGCTTTTATTAATGTTTTTTTTTGTTTTTTAATAATTGCTTACTATTTATAAATAGCTTTATGCAAAAATATATTTATATTTTTATTTATTAATATATTATATAAAATCTATATTATTAATAATAGTTTTACTTAATTATTTTATTAGTAATTAATATAACTTTATAAATATTATTTTAATATTTAGTTTAGTTTTTTTATTTGTTTATTTGTTTATAAATAATAAACAGTTAAAAATTTTAGTTTAATACTAATAAGTTTAAAAAAACTAGTTTTAAACTTAAAAGTAAACAATTTATTTTAGTTTAAAATAATTTTTTTTAGTAGCTTATGCTTATTTAAATATTAACGTATAAAAGCATATATAAGTTGTTTAGCTATTATATTTCCTTTAAACAATAAAAAGTAAACATATTTAGTAAGTTTATTAATAATAACTTATATTTTATTATATTATATTTTTATAACTAAATTAGTTAATAAAAGTAATATTATAATAAAATTTTAAGCAATAATATGCTATGTTTGTTTAAGTATTTATATAAGTTATAATAGTTTATAAAGCTTATATTAAGCTATTTTAGCTTTATTATAAATATTGCACTTTTTTATAATAAATTTAACTATGTTTTATAGTTTTAAAAAATTGTATTTTTTTTGTAGTTATTTAATTATTTTTATTGCTTTTTAGTATTTATATAATAAATATTTATAAAACTTTTTAATAAACTTATTTTGTAAAAATTCTAGTAAATAAACTTTATGTTTATATATTAGCTTATTATTTTTTAATTTTTTATGTTTTTGTAGTTTTATTAACTTTTTTAAATTATAAGCTTATTATAGCTATATATTTATAAAGTTTTTAAGTATAACTTTAATTTTTAAGCTTTTATTTCTTTAAGAATATAATACTTAAATGTTTTTTTTTAAAACTTTAAATCTTTTTTAACTTTATTAGCTAAATATGTTTACTTAAATGTTTTTTTTTCTTTTAATATAATATATTTTAAAGTTAAATTTAAAAAAAAAAACTATTTAATTTTTATGTTATTTAGTAATTTTTTGTATAGTTATAAATTTTATTAAATTTTAATAATTTAAATAAATTTTAATTAGCTTTATAGTTTTTATAAAAAATAGTTTTTACTTTTTAAGTGCTATAATAATTATAAGCAGTTTTTTGTTATATATAAAGTATTATAATGCTATATTTTGTAATGCTTTAAAGTAATAAGCTATTAAGTATTATTTTTTGTTGTTTTTTAGTTGTTTTAAAACTTCTGCAATTATATTATTTAAAGCATTTATTTTTAGTTTTTTTTTTTTTTATAAATCAAGTAGTTTAACTATAAAATTAAAAATAACTTTTAGTTTTAGTTCTTTAAAAGCTTTTTAGGCTTTTTTTAAAATTAAAAAAAATTTTCTTTTATATTTTTTCTTTGTATACTTTATAAAATAAAACGCTATTTTTTTAAAGTTTTAAATTAACATTTAAACATAGTTTAAAAATTTTAATGCTTGTTATATATTTATAATAGTAGCTAAGTTAAATATTTTTTAGTTTTATACTATATTAATTTTTAACTATTAAATTTATATTTGTTTTAAAGTAATTATAAATTTTAAAAAGTTGATTTTTTATATATGCTATATATACTTTTTTATATTAAGTTATAATTTTGCTTATTTAAGTGTTTTTAATACTTAAGTTATATGTTTTTTATGTTTTTTTAATGTTTTAAAGTAAATTAAAATATTATTTAAGTAAATAAACATAAACTTGTTTAAAAACTTCTATAAAATCATTATTATTATATATTAAAAGCTAGCTAATATATTTTATAGTTTTTATAATATAACTATATACTTATATAATCTATATACTATTTATATAGTAGTTTTTTATTTTTTTTTTTTAGCTATTTTAATAACGTAATATTTATTTAAAATATTAACTATTATAAACTACTTTGCTTAACTAATGTTTTTTTTTATAGTTATTAATAAAATAAAAAAGTATTTATTTGTAATAATAATTATGTTTAATAATTAATAATTAATTATTACTTATTATATTAGTTTTTTTTTTTTTATTAATTAGTTGTTTTTTATTTTTTATTTTAAGTACTAATATTATAAAATATTTAATAAATAATTAAAACTTTCTTAGGAATTTTTTTGCTAAGTTTTTTTTAAATATATTTTTATAAAACGTTTATTTTGTTTAAGCTTATATAATATATTTAATAAAGCTTTAATTAACATTTTTCTTTAATAAAAATATAGTAGTTTTATAAACTATGTTTAAAAAGTTCTTTTTTTTTTTTTTTTTTAAATAGTTTATAAAATTTATAATATACTTTTAGTATTTTGTTTAAAAATTTTTTTGCGATTTTTCTAATTTTTTTGCTTTATTTCTTACTTTTTTAATTAATAGTTTTTGCTTTTTATTAAATTAAAAAGTTGCTAATTTTTAGCTATAATATTTTTAAAATAATGTTATAATTAAATATATTAGCAATAATTTATAATTTATATTACTTAAATAAACGGCTTATTAGTTATATTAATAGCTATTTAATAAAACTTTGTATAAATAAAAACCTTTTTTAGGGCAAAAACTACTTATATATACAAAGTATGCAATAGTTTTACTACAGATTTTATTAATTTGCTGCTTTTTTTATATAATACTTTGCTTTAAATTTTGTACGTTAAGTTAATAGCGCTTTTGCTTTATAATGCAAAGGTATAAAAATTAGCGCGCTAACAAAAGGGTTTTTTGTTAATTAGTAGTAAAAGCGCTTTTTTGCTAGCTTTAGGTTTTATAAGCTATAAATAATACAGTATTAAGTGGATTTTAAGCATTATATAGCGCTATATTTTTTGTAAATTATTTAGCGCTAAGCAATAAGCTTTAAGTTTTAATTACGCTAAAAATACAGGCCGTTTGCTACATAAAAAAACTAGTGTTTATGTAGTATTAGTAATAAAAGCTAAAGCTATTTGTTTTTATAGTAGCTAGTACATTAAGTTAGTTATTTATGTTGCTATATTAGCAAAAAAGCAAAGTTTTTAAACTTTTAGCTTAGCTATTTAACTTTTAATTTTTATGCTTTTAATGCAGCAAGTATACAGTTTAAACTAAGCTAAAAGTAAACTAACTTTTGCTTTAAAGCAAAGCAACTATAAACTAAGCAAAACTTAAATCTATAACTTTAAAAGAAATAGCTAAACGTATACCACTATGCCACTAAGCCATATATTAGCAATATTTAATATAATTTGCTTTTTATGTTTTTATATAAATATATTAAAAAGTTTAGTTTTTTTAAATATATAACTATTATTATAGCTAAAAGTGCTTTTATTAAATCTTTTAATTTTTTAAGATTTTTGCTTATATTTTTAAAAAATTTTATTTTGTTTTATTACTTTAAATAAAATTATATTAGCTTATATTTTTAAGTTAATTAAAATGTTGTACTTTTTTTTTTAATATATAAGTTTAACTTTAAATTAATTTTTTTAATTATTGCATTAAACTTTATATAAAGCTTTAGTTTTTTTAGCTATTTGCTGCTTTTTTAATAAATGCTTATTTTGTTTTTTAATTTTTTTTTATAAAATGTTTAAATGCTTATTTTATTTAGTACTTTAAATATTATTATACTTTGTTTTATTTTTGCTTTTAAGCAAGCTTTAAATTATAATTTTTAAGCTTTTTTGCTTTTAATAATTATTTTTTAGTATAATTATGCTTTAATTAGCTAGTAATATTTATAGTAGTTATTTTTACATTTTTTTAAAATAATATTATAAGTATAATTAAAATTTTTTTTAAATGTTATAAATTTTTATAAATCTTTATAATAAACTATAGTTATAATTAACTATTTTAATTTATAAAAGTTTTATATTTCTGTTTTTATAATTTGTTTAAAAAACTAATTATTTTTTAATTTATTAAATAAATATTAGTAGCAATAATATATTATATAGCAATTTTATAGTACTTTATTATATTTTAAATCTTTTAAGCATAAAATATTATTATTATTTTTTATTATAATTTTATTATAATAATAACTTTTAGCAATTAGTTAAATTATTAGTTCTAGTTTTTAAAACATATTAGTTTTTATATTAACTATTAATACTTTTTTGTTTTATTATATTTAAAGCAGTTTAAGCTATAAAAATACTTCGTTTATTTTTATTAGTTTTTTTTTTGTAGTGTTTTTTATAGCTTTTAATTTTATTTGTTTTTGCTTTAAAGTTTTATAAGTTTTATTTTTTTAAGTTTATTTAGCAACTAAATGTTTTAATAGTTTATAATTAGTTTAATAATTATACTATTTATAGTTATAGTTTTATTTTTTTAAACATAACTTTTTTTTAAGCTATATTTTAAGCTTTAATAGTTTAAAGTTTTTATAGTTTTATAAATTTGCTAATTATATTAATTTATTACTTTTTATTGTTTGCTATTTTTAATTAAACTATTTTTTTAGGTTATATATTAAATAACTTTAATTATTTATATAATAAATATATTTTTTTGCAATTTGTTTTAATAATTATAAAGCTTTTAAATAATATTTATATGTTTATTTATTTTAACTTATATAAATAAAGCATTTAAATTTGTTTAGTATAGTACTTTTGTTTTAATTTAAAACAGCAATTTTATATTTTTGCTTTAAAAACATATTTTTTAAATTGCTTTGTTGTTTTTTGTTATTTTAAACTTTTATAATTTATATTTTTTTTTTAAGTTAAAAAATCTTTTCTTTTTTATAGCTTTTTTTTTTGTTCTTTTTTTTAAATTAGCATTATTTTTAAAAGTGTTTTTTTTTTATAGTTATAACATTTAACTTTAAATATATTTTAAAATTGTTATTTTTGAACTTTATTAATTTGCTTAAACTTTTGTTTAATATTTTTTTAAGTATTTTTTTTTTGTTTTTTTTAGTTCTTTTAGTTTTAAAGTACTAATTAAATAATTATTAATTAATTATAATAGCTATATTAATATATATATTAATTTTTACTAGTTTATTTATTTTATATAGTTTGTTTTAAATTTAAGTTTTAAGTTTACTATAAAATAAATAAAATAATATAAGCTTAAATAATTTTAAAATTACTACTAATTATTTAAATTTTATAGCATAATTTACTGCTACTTTTGTTTGTTTTAAGTAATAAAGTGCTTTTTTTATGTGTTTTGCTTTTTAAGTGTTTTTAAATAATGCTTTTATTTAATTTTTAAACTTAATATAGTTTTTAAAAATCTTTTTTATTTTTAGCTTAAGGTTAATTAACTTGTTAGCTTTTAAAAAATTTTTTAAAATAAATTAAAACTATTTTAATATTTTTTTTAACAAGAATTATAAAGTAGTTATTACTTTTTAGTTTTTTTTTGTAATAATAATAAAATGCTATTTTAAATAAAGTTTAACATAAATTAAAAAAGCTTTTATATTTATAAATTTATTATAAAGCTTTAAAGCAGTAAATTTAAAACTTTTAATGTTTAGCATTTTTAATATTATAAATAATTTTAATAATAAAAGCAGTAATAGTAATAAAAAATTAGGTTTTTTATTTTAAGTTATTACTTTAAGTATAACAGTAATAAAAATAAGCGTTAAGTTTGCTAGTAATAATATTAGCGTTAATTATAATATAATTACTTGTTTAAAGCCTTAATTTATTGTTATAATAGCAGTTATTATTATTACTTTAATTATTATAGCTAATATTTACGCTAGTTTAAAGGTTATAATGTTTAATATTTAAGCTATTCTTTAAGTTAAAGCAACTAGTTTGCTTTATAGCGCTAATATTAGCGTTAGTTTTTTTTTACTACTACTGCTTAACTTTTTTTTTTTACTACTGCTTTTTTTTTAATAAAAGTAGCTAATAAAAGTACTAAAGTTTATTGTTTTAGTACGTTATTAGTTCTAAAAGTTTTTAAAATCTTTAAACTTAATTTTTAACTTTTTGTTTTTAGTAATATAACTTAAATTTAGTTTATTAATTATTAAGTAAAGTTTACTTATGTAATACTGTTTAGCATTTTTATTTTTTAAATATTTTTTTAGTATACTTTTAAAGGTTTATTTTATAAATTGTTTATTATTTAACTTTTTATACTAATATTCGTTTTTATGTATTAAGTTCTATTAATTAAAAAGCTATTAAAGTATAATAAACTTATTATATATTAATATAACAAGTTTGCTTTTAAAGTTTTAATTTATAAGTAATAATAAAATTTTTAATAGTAGTTCATTAAAGAGGTTTTTAAAGTACTTTTATTATTATGCATTAATAAAGGTTTTAAAAGATTAAAAGTAATAAGTATATTAATGCTTAGCAATTATAAAAAATTAATAGCTAAAGAACTAAAACTAAGTAAATAACTAAATATAAAAAATATATAATTATATAAACAAAAAAAAAGTAAAAAAAGTAATAATTTCTTTTAAATTACTGCAAGTTTAATAAGCACTAAATTACTATAAGCTTAGTAAGCCTTAAATTACTATAAGCTTAGTAAGCTTTAAATTACTATAAGCCTAGTAAGCTAAGTAAATCATTATGTAATTTTAGCTTTAGCTAGCAAAAAAAAAGGTATAAAGTATATATAAAAGCATTAAGCTGCTTTAAAGGCCACCCTTGTGCTAATTTTGTAACACTAAGTTATATAACTTAATAACTTTTTTTCTAAAAAAAAAAAATTATATTTTTGTAATGCTTTTATTATTATTATATTATTACTAAAACTTTTTAACTTTAATTTGCTTTATAATATTTTTATTATTTTTATATTTAAGTTTTTTTTTTTTATTAAACTTATTATTTTTAGCAACTAAAATTTTAACTTTTTAAATTTTTTTAATAGCTTTTTTTTTAGTTAACTTACTATTAAAAACTAAAATTTCTTTAATTAAATTATTAAACTAAGCATAAATTTTTATATTAAGTTTTTTTAGGTTATTTTAAACTAAAATGCTTTACTTTAAATGTTATAATATAATTTTTAGCATAACTTTTATAATAAAGTTATAAAAGCTATAGTTATTATATTTTTTTTTTTTAAGTATTAAATAATAAACTAAAAAAAATTTAGCATTAAAAAAAACAACTAACTAAAATTTAAAATAAATAATTATAATTCATTTATTAACTAATAAAATAATAAACGTACGTTATATATTATAAAAATAATAATAAGCATAAATAGCTATATTATTTATAATATAATTAAAACTGTTTTTTATTATTAAGTTATTTATAATATACTTTAGTAAAAAAGTTAAAACTAATAGTTTAACAAAAAAAAACTTAAAAGTTAATAGCTTAATTAAATTAAAATTAATTTTTGTTTTTTTAGCTTTAGCTTTATAGCGCTTAAAGTTTTTTTATTATTTATTTAAGTTTTATTAAATATAATATTAAACTTTATTAAATTAATTAATGTTTATAGTAGTTTATTTATTGCTTGCTTTTTTAATTATTAGTTTAATTTAATTTTTTATTTTTTAAATTATATAGTAAGCTTTTAAAGCATAAATAATAATAGCTTAGTTATTTTATATAAATTTTAAATATTATATAATAAAACTACATAGATTTTTTAATACAACTTTAAATCTAAGCTTTTATAGCTTATTATTATAGTTATAAACATAATAATTATTGCTATAAATAAAATAACATAAAGTATTATAGCAATATTAATTATATTTATAGTTTATATAATAAAATTTATATAATTATTTTTAAAAGTTTTTTTTAAAAATAAATATAGCTTTTTTAGTAGTATAATATTAATTAAAGTTTTTAAGCTAGCATAAAGTTTTTATGCTTAATTATGCTTTATTATTATAAAAATAAATAGTAATATATTTAGCATAAATAAAAATAACTATACTAAAATTGCTATTTTTAATAAAGCTAAAACTATAAATGTAAATAAAATTAGCAATAATAAGATTATATTTATAGCTTTATGCTATAATAATAGTTTAAATATTAATTTTTTTAAAGCAAATTTTAATAAAACTATATTTATTGCAGCAAAATTTTAATAAATTTGCTTAAGCATTATATAAAATAATAATACTTATAAAAAAACGTTTATTATTTATATAGCATAAATTAAATTATTAAATTATAAAAACTAAATATATAATATAATTAGCGTTAATATAATTAATTATACTATTTTTAAATGTACTTTTATTATTGCTTTTAATAATAATTATTAATAAAAAACTAAAGTAGCTATTATAAAAAATAAACTTAAGAAATTCTTTGCTAATATATAAAGCTTTGCAAATTTAAAATTATTTAAGTTTTATTATTTTACTATTATAAAAAGTTTTAAATATAAAATTAAATATACTATTTTTACTACAATAATTAATATATAAATAATATATAAATATAGCTTAAATATATTTAATATATATACTTAATAATAGTATTTATATTTATAACACAAAAAAATTAAAAAATAATAAAGCATTATTTTTAGTTTTATAAATATTTTAAAAAAAAAAAAAAAACTACATTTATTTATTATTGCTTAAAAACAATTTAATTATAATAAACAAATATTTAGTTAAAAAAATAAAAATGCTTAGTTTAATTATATAGTAATTTTTATTAATTTAAAAAACTATAATGTTAAAAATATTAACAAAGCTTTTTGCAATATAAAGTATATATATAATAAAGTTAGCTAACTAATAAACTATTTTAATTATTTTTTTAAAAAGTTTATATTAAACTTTAGTACTTTTTTTGCGCTAATGCTTTAAGTTTAATTTTTAAAAACAAAAATTAAATATAATACAAAAAGCAAGTTTAAAGCTTACATTTTAACTTAAATATTTTTGCATAGCTAACTTAACTAATTTTAGTAACTTTTAAATTATAGCATTATTATTAAACAAAATATATACTTAATTTAAAAAAAAAATTATAAATAATTTAATAAGCAATAAGTTAATAAAATCTTTAATAATTATTAGTTTTTTATTATTTATAATAATATACTTAATAGCTATAATAACTATAAATACGCAAATAATGCAAGTTTTATAAAAGCTAATATATTAAAAAAGCTTTTTAGTAAAATTATTAAGCTATATATTTTATTAATTAATAATAAGCATTTAAAATTAAATATAAGCTTTATTTTTTTAAAACTTTAAAAAAAAGTTAAAATTAAGTTATAATTTAAACAGTTTATTATTTTAGTTTATTACTAGCTATTAAATATTTAAAGTTCTTTAATTTAAATTACTTAATTTTTTTTAACTATTTTTTTTTATTTAAATTAATTTTATTTAATTATTATTTATTTAACTTAAGTTTTCTTAATTATTTTTTTTTTGTTTATTATTTATAGTTTTTTATTTATTATTTTTTAACTATTTTTTTTTAAAAAATTCTTTTTATTTTTTATTAGTTTTTTTAAAAACAACGTTTTATAATATAGTTTTATACTTTTTGTTAATTTAAAATAAAATATTATTAAAGCAAACTTTAGCAAAAAAATTTTATTTTTACTTTTTTTTGCTTTTTTTTAGCTTTTTATTAACAGTAAGCTTAATAAAGTTATTAAAAATAAGCTTAAGTATATTTAGCTTTACTATAATTAGTTTAAAAGTAAGTTTAATAGTATAAAAATTGCTTAAATTAATTAAACTTTATATAAAAAGTTTAATAAAAAATGTTATAACTATAGTTTTACTTACATTAAAGCAACTAACAAAAAACTTTATGCTATAAAAAACTTTAAGCAAATTAAAATTAATAAAGTTATATTGTTTTTTATTTAAGCTAAAATATTTATTATATAACTTAATAAATTTTTATTTTATAATACTTACTAATAAAATTTTTTTTGTTTTTAGTTTATTAATTAAAAATAATATAAAATTGTAAAAATTAATTTGTTTTGCTTTATTTATAGTTAAATTAATTATTAAAGCTATTATAATAAAAGTTTTATTAAGTTTAAACTTTTTAAACTTAATTTTAGCTTTAAGTACTGCAAAGTTTACTAATTACTAAAGTATTTTATTAATAATTTAGTTAAAAAAATAGCAAATAGCAAAAAAAACTATAAAATTTATATATTTATAATATTTAAAATTAAAATTACTTGTTTATTAAAAAAAATCAAGCTTAGCAAAATTTTTTTTAAAAACTATAGTTATAATAACTATAGCTTTTAATTTATTTTTGCAAGTTTTTTTTTAAACTATTTAAAAAAAAAAAAGTTTTACGTTAAAATTGCTTATTTATACGTTTAAGCAATAAAAAAATCTAATAATATTAGTTCTTTTAATAAAGCTAGCATTAAAAATCTTAAAGCAAAATAGCTTACGTTTGCTATAGTATAGCTTTTAATACAAATAATATAATACTTTAAAATATAAAATGTAATTTAATGCTTAATACTAGTTTTTATTTAGTTATATATAAAACATAATATATAATAAAAGCTTTTTAACGTTTTTTATAAAAAGCTTAAACTAGTTTTTCTTTTATAAAATAATAACTTAAGTTTTAAAACATTATTTATAGTTTTTTTATAACTTAATTTTATTATTATTGCTATACTTTAAAAAACATTTTAATGCTTATTTATTTATAAAAATAGTTTGCTTTACTTTAACTGTTTTATTTAGTACTATAGCAAACACTTTATTAAAATAATTAAAAACATATATAATTAAGCAAGCTTTATTACTTTAGCTAATATTACAAGCTTTATAAACTGCTTTAATAATTCTTTTTATAATTATTTAAATAGTTTTATTTTTATTTATGTTTATATTTAAAAGTTAAAAAACTATATATAAAATGTTATATAATTTTAGTTATAATTTATTACTAAAGCATAAAATAAAAAATAACTTATAAAGTTCTTTAAAAAACATTATTTATATAGTAGCAAAATTACAAACGTTTTAACTAATTATTAATATTATTACCTTTAATATAAAAAAGCAGCTAATATACTTTATAATTTTGTTTTAATAATTATATTTATAAGCTATTATATATAATAATTAAACTAATTTTTTAACTATATTTAAAAAAACTTTAAAAGCTTTTTGCTAAGTAAAATTAGCTTATAAATAATTAATAAGCTTTTTAATAGCATTAAAAACTTTTTTTTAAGCATAGCGCTTAAATAAAACATAACAATTTAAATTATAAAATTAATAACAATCTATAAAAATTAATATAACAATTTAAGTTTTGCAATTATAAGCAAAAAGTATAATTTATACTAATTATAGTTTTTTTACGTTAATTATTACTTTTTTAATGCTTTTAAAAATCTTAGTAAATATTACATTAAATATATTAATAAAAAACTTAACATAATTAAAAAATACTATATAATAAATAGCATTAATATATATAAAAACATTAAATATAAACTTAATTTTTATAACTAAATAATATAGCTTAAATTTAATGTTTATAAAGCTAACAAAAAAAGCTTAATTATAAACAAATTTTATAAAAATTTTAATAACTTTTAAATTTTAAATAATTATATTATATTTTATTATAATTAATGCAAAAACTTTATACTCACTATAGTTTTTTAACTAATAAACATGCTTAATAAGCAGTTAAAAAATATTAAAGCACGCATTATTAAGCTTAGTAATAGTTTAATATTTTTAACTTTTTATAATATTAACGTTTAAAACGTATTTAAGTATATATAATATAATTAAAAATAATTCTTTTTATTTAGGCTTTTTATTGCTTAAGCGTTTTTATTACATAAATATACTTATAATAGTAACTATTGTTTATATAATATAAATGCTTTTATATTTGCTATGTTTATTAACTTAAAAAGTTACTTAAATTAGCTTTTAAGTTTTATTATTAAATTTTAAAAGTTAAGCAATATTACTAGTATAAAAATAAACTTCTAAAAGTAATTTATAGTTTTTTTTTTTTTTTTTAAAGTAATAAAAAAAAAAAAAATAATACAAGTTAAGCAAAGCAAAATAAAATAAGCATTACAAGCTTAGCAAATATTATAAAACAATATGTATAACAATTTATAATTTCTTTTATAATATTTAAAATATTTATAAATATAACAACTATTAATATTAATTTAATATTTATAGTTAAAATAATTATAAGTAATGCTAAAACATTTAACATATAAATAAACTAAGTAAATAATAATATAATATATTTAACTAATTATATTACTAATAATAAACAGTTAAACTTTATAGTTTTTATTAATAAAAAAGCTAATATAATTTTTATAAAATTTATTATAAATATATTTATGCTTTAAGTTATTTAAAAAAGTAAAGCTAGCTTACTAATAAGCAAAAGCTTAATTAATAGCACTTTTGCAATCTTTATTATTACTAATATTAAATTTTTGCAAAAAGAGTTATATATGTTTAATATTAATAAGTTCTAACTTTTAAAAAAATATATAAATTCTACTTAAAACAGCATTATTAAGCAAATTAGTATTAAATATTATTAAATTATTAACAATTGCTTTATAAAAAACAAATATAATATTAAAACAATTAAAATTTTAAATAATATTTAAAATAGCATAAATAAAAAGCTTAAAACTTATAAAGTACTTATAAAAGCTATTAAAAATAATAACTAATTTACTATTAATAATAATAAAAAATACATAATTTTTTATAATATTATTAAGTATTTTGTTAAACTAAATATAATAGCTAATATTATGCTTAATTTAAATTTAAGCAGTTTTAGCCTTAAAAACATTTTTAACTTTAAATAAATAAAGCATTATAATTATTTTCTAATAAAAATAAAAAATTATAGTATAAAAAAATATTAAATAGTTAAAAAATAAATATAAAACTAAATTTTAAATATAAAAATGCAGTTTAATATACGTAAAGCAAAAATGTTTTATAAAATAAAAAGTATATAGTTATAAAGCAAAAAAAATTATAAATATAAAGCAAAAAAACAATTTAAAAACTAAAAATGTGCAAAACAGAAGTAATATAATTATATACAATTTAAAAACTAATTATATATAAAGTTAAAGCTGCTAAAAAATTGCAAAAAAAAAAGCGTACAAAATACTTAATAATAAATAAATATGCTTTACTTGCAAAAAAAGCATGCTAAAAAAAATATATACTAACTAATTAATATATTTAAGTATTTATATACTTATAATTTTATTAAAACCCTAAAAAAATTAAAAATATTTATTAAAACTTTATAAATAAACTTATATGTTTATATAACTAAAATACTTATGCAAACTTTTTACTTTAGCTTTTTAGCTAATTAATAATAGCTATAAAAGCATGCTAAACTTTTTAATATTTTACTTAAAATATAAAAAACTTAAATAATATTAAAAAAATATACTTAATTATTATAATATACTTTTAAAATAATAAGCAATAGCGTTTTTACAATTAAATAATATAATATAAAACTTTATGTTTTAATATGCTTATAATATGCTTTTATTAGCTTAAAAACATTTTGTTTAATTTACTTTACTAGTTCTTATGTTTTAATATTATAGCTATACTACTTAATTTTATAGCATAGTTAAATTTTATTATAAAAAAAAAACAAAGATAGCTTAATGCAAACATAATTTTATATTTTGTTTATAATTTATTTTTGTTTATTTTTATTATTAAAACTTTTAAGCTTTAGCTTAAAGCAATTAAACTTATTTAGTTTAGCTAGCTTTAAATATTTAATAAATATTTTGTTATGCTATTAAAGCTATTTAAAAAGTTTAATTTAAAAACAAAAAGAACTAATATACTTTTTTATTTTAAAAAAGCTAATTTTACAAAAACTTAACTTTGTTTAGTTTTATAAATAATAACTAAGCAAGCTAAGCTTAAAAAGCTTAATATATATAAAATCTTTTTTATATATTATTAAAAGTTTTATGTATTATATATTATAATAAATTTTTATTTATGCTTAAGTTAAATAAATAGCATTAAATGCTTTTTGTTTAAACTATTATTATTTTTTTATAAAATTATTTTTAATTTTAAAGTTAATAAAAAAAAAAGTTTTAACTTTATAACTATACAAAAGCTTAAAAAGCATTTTGCTTATTATTAATAACATAAAAGTATTAAAATAGTAAGCAATATAACTTATATAGTTTTTCTAATTAAAAAAGTTAAGCTAAGCTTTTATAAATATAATTATATAAGTTTAAAATATTTAAATAGTTTACTTTATTTATTTATTAGCTACTTAATAATATATTATTGCAAATTATATTATAACTTTTTTTGCTTTATATAAAGCTATTTATAATGCACTTATAAGTTTAAAGTTAGCATTAAATATAAACTTATTAAGCAGTTCTTAATTTAAATAAACTTATTAAATATAAGCTTAAGCTTAATTTATAACGTTTTAATTATTATAACTAAAAATATATTTAATAGCTTTAAACGTTTTATATATAACTATAAAAATTATATTATAGCTATATTTAGATTTTAATAAACTAATAATAAAATTAAAACATAAAATAAACAAAAAAAAAACTAGTATAAAAATTAATTAAAAATTATTATATAGCTTATAAGTAGCTTTTTTAACTATTTTATAGTTAAAACAGCTATTTATATATTTAGTAATATGTTTTTTTAAGTTAAAATAATATATAATAGCTTACAAGTAATTATATATACGCTTAATTTTTATATATGCTTTATTATTATAAGCTAACTATATTACTTTAGTATAAATAACTATTAAAATAACAATATAATCTTTTATTGTTTAAATAAAGTATATAAAGCAACTATTAAGATTATATTTAAAGGCATAAAGCATTATAAAAAGTTCTTTGTTATTATTTTTAGTTATTTTGTATTGTTTTTAAAAACGTTTATATATTGTATAAAAAGTTCGGTTTTTAAGCAAATTACCTATAATTTTATTTTAAAATTCGTTTAAAATATAAATTATAGTTATAATAACGCTATTTATTTTTAAAATATAAATTTACGCTTTAAGTATATTTAATAATTCTTAAAGTAATAAAAAAAACTTTTTAAATGCTAATATATAAAAAAACAAGTTAATTATATTATTTATTAAATTAATAAATAATATAGGCATTTTTACTGCAGTAGCTAGAATTATTAAAGCTTTTAGTATATTACTTATAACTTTTAAAGCTTTTAAGTTAGCTTATATAAATTAATTATTAATTAAAGCTGCAAAGTTAGCTTAAGCTAATATAGCTGCAAATTAATTTATTTTTGCTTTAGCTTAAGTAATTATTAGCAAAACAATTGCTAAAAAAAGTACAAATTTCTTTTTTTTGTTGTTTTTATAAAGTAACTAAAACAAAACATTTATATTAATAAGTATTTTTTTAAAAATATAATAAATAAGCAAACAGTTTGCATATTTTGCTAAAAATAGCTTTTATAATATAAATTAACTTAAACTTTTTAGCTTTTATAAAATTAAGCAAAAAGTTTATATAATAACGTTATAATTTATATATATATAAATTTAATTATAATTAAAATATTAAGTTAGTTTTTTAAAAGTTTAAATAAGCTTGCATGTTTTAATTTTGCAAATACTAAATCTTTGTTTTATAAAACTAAATAATTAAAAAAAAAACAATATAAGTTTTAGTTTACTACTATTATTTTATATTTAATATAATGCTATATTAATATTATATAACTTACTTAAGTTTACTTAAAATATAAATAGTTTATTATAGTTAAAAAATATTAAATTAATAGCTTTATATATATGTTTTTTTAACGTTTTTTAAGCTTTTTATGTTTTAGCTTATATAAAATCTTAATATGCTTTTATATTATAAAATATAGCAAGTTTTTTAGTAAATACTTTATTAGTAACCTTATTAAGCTTTAAAGATAAAATAAGCAAAAGTAATGCATAATTTTACGCTTATTTTGCTTTTTTTAAATTAGCTTTTTTTAAATAATTTTTAAAACTTATTATTTTAAGTTTATTTAATAATTAAGTAATTTTAGCAAATTAATATATATAATAGCAGAAAAAACTTATAAAACTAAGTTCTTTTTTAAGGTTGTTTAAAGTTTTAAGCATTTTAAGTTATTAAATTGCTTTATATTTTTCTTTTGTAATAAATAGCTTAAGCTTAAAAACATACTAGCTAAATGCATTAAAGCTATATTATATAAATGTTACAAAATTAGCACAAGGGTGGCCTTTAAAGCAGCCTGATGCCTTTACATATATTTCCATATATACTTTGCACCTCTTTTTTTGCTAGCTAGAGCTAAAGTTACATAACAACTTACTTAGCTTACTAAGCTTACAGTAATCTAAAGTTTACTAAGCTTACGGTAATCTAAGGTTTACTAAGCTTACAGTAATTTAGTGCTTATTAAACTTGCAGTAATCTAAAAAAAGTTACTACTTTTTTTACTTTTTCTTTGTTTATATAATTATGCACTTTTTATATTTAGTTATTTACTTAGTTTTAGTTTTTTAGCTATTAATTTTTTATAACTACTAAGCATTAATATATTTATTATTTTTAATTCTTTAAAACCTTTATTAATGCATAGTAATAAAAGTACTTTAAAAATTTTCTTAACAAATTACTATTAAAAATCTTATTATTATTTATAAATTAAGACTTTAAAAGCAAACTTATTATATTAATATATAATAAGTTTATTATATTTTAATAGCTTTTTAATTAATAAAACCTAACATATAAAAACAAATACTAATATAAAAAGTTAAGTAATAAATAATTTATAAAATAAACTTTTAAAAATATACTAAAAAGATATTTAAAAAACAAAAATGCTAAACAGCATTGCATAAATAAACTTTATTTAATAACTAATAAATTAAATCTAAGTTATACTACTAAAAATAAAAAGTTAAAAATTAAGTTTAAAGATTTTAAAAATCTTTAGAACTAGCAACATATTAAAACAATAAACTTTAGTACTTTTATTAGCTATTCTTATTAAAAAAAAAGCAGTAATAAAAAAAAAAAAGTTAAGCAATAGTAATAAAAAAAAACTAATATTAATACTAGTATTATAAAGCAAACTAATTATTTTAACTTAAAAGATAGCTTAAATACTAAGTGTTATAACTTTTAAACTAGCATAAATATTAGCTATAATAATTAAAGCAATAATAATAATTATTATTATAATAATAAATTAAAGCTTTAAATAAATAATTATATTATAACTAATATTAATACTACTATTAGCAAACTTAACGCTTATTTTTATTACTGCTATACTTAAAGTAATAACTTAAAATAAAAAACTTAACTTTTTATTACTACTATTACTTTTATTATTAAAATTATTTATAATGTTAAAAATGCTAAACATTAAAAGTTTTAAACTTATTGCTTTAAAGCTTTATAATAAATCTATAAATATAAAAGCCTTTTTAATTTATGCTAAACTTTATTTAAAATAACATTTTATTATAATTATAAAAGAAAACCAAAAAGTAATAACTATTTTATAATTTTTATTAAAAAAAGTACTAAAATAGTTTTAATTTATTTTAAAAGATTTTTTAAAAGTTAATAAGTTAACTAATTTTAAGCTAAAAATAAAAAAAAATTTTAAAAACTATGTTAAGTTTAAAAATTAAATAAAAGCATTATTTAAAAACACTTAAAAAGCAAAATATGCAAAAAAAGCACTTTATTGCTTAAAACAAATAAAAGCAGCAGTAAATTATGCTATAAAATTTAAACAATTAGTAGCAATTTTAAAATTGTTTAAGCTTGCACTATTTTACTTATTTTATAGTAAACTTAAAACTTAAGTTTAAAATAAACTATATAAAATAAATAAACTAGCAAAAATTAATATATATATTAATATAGCTATTATAATTAATTAATAATTATTTAATTAGTATTTTAAAATTAAAAGAACTAAAAAAAACAAAAAAAAGAATACTTAAAAAAGTATTAAATAAAAGTTCAAACAAATTAATAAAGTTTAAAAATAATAATTTTAAGATATATTTAAAGTTAAATGTTATAACTATAAAAAGAAAAAATACTTTTAAAAATAATGCTAATTTAAAAAAAAAAACAAAAAAAAAAGCTATAAAAAAAAAAGATTTTTTAACTTAAGAAAAAAATACAAGTTATAAAAGTTTAAAACAATAAAAAACAACAAAGCAATTTAAAAAATACGTTTTTAAAGCAAAAGTATAAAGTTACTATTTTAAATTAAAACAAAAGTGCTATATTAAATAAATCTAAATGCTTTATTTATATAAGTTAAAATAAATAAGCATATAAATATTATTTAAAAGCTTTATAATTATTAAAACAAATTGCAAAAAAATATATTTGTTATATAAATAATTAAAGTTATTTAATATATAACTTAAAAAAATAGTTTAACTAAAAATAGCAAACAATAAAAAATAGTAAGTTAACGTAATTAGTAAACTTATAAAACTACAAAAACTTTAAATTATTAAAGCTTAAAATATAGCTTAAAAAAAAATTATATTTAAAAAAATAAAACTATAACTATAAAT
>MU400895.1:0-26244 GCA_022578965.1 Xylaria sp. FL1777 | reverse complement strand
TTTTGTTTTTTTAAATATAACTTTTTTTTAAGCTATATTTTAAGCTTTAATAATTTAAAGTTTTTATAGTTTTATAAGTTTGCTAACTATATTAATTTACTACTTTTTGTTGTTTATTATTTTTAGTTAAACTATTTTTTTAAATTATATATTAAATAATTTTAATTGTTTATATAACAAATATATTTTTTTGTAATTTGTTTTAATAACTGCAGAACTTTTAAATAATATTTATATGCTTATTTATTTTGATTTGTATAAATAAAGCATTTAGATTTATTTAATGTAATATTTTTGTTTTAACTTAAAATAGCAACTTTATACTTTTGCTTTAAAAACGTATTTTTTAAATTGTTTTGTTGTTTTTTGTTATTTTAAACTTTTATAACTTGTATTTTTTTCTTAAGTTAAAAAATCTTTTTTTTATAGCTTTTTTTTTGTTCGTTTTTTTAAATTAATATTATTTTTAAAAGTGTTTTTTTTTTATAGTTATAACATTTAACTTTAGATATATTTTAAGGTTATTATTTTTAAACTTTATTAATTTGTTTAAACCTTTATTTAATACTTTTTTAAGTATTTTTTTTTTGTTTTTTTTAGTTTTTTTAGTTTTAAAGTACTAGTTAAATAATTATTAATTAATTATAATAGCTATATTAATATACATATTAATTTTTGCTAGTTTATTTATTTTATATAGTTTGTTTTAAATTTAAGTTTTAAATTTATTATAAAATAAATAAAATAATGCAAACTTAAGTAATTTTAAAATTGCTATTAATTATTTAAATTTTATAGCATAATTTATTACTGCTTTTATTTATTTTAAGCAATAAAGTGCTTTTTTTACATGTTTTGCTTTTTAAGTGTTTTTAAATAATGCTTTTATTTAATTTTTAAACTTAATATAGTTCTTAAAAATCTTTTTTATTTTTAGCTTAAAATTAATTAACTTGTTAGCTTTTAAAAAATTCTTTAAAATAAATTAAAACTATTTTAGTACTTTTTTTAATAAAAATTATAAAGTAGTTATTATTTTTTAGTTTTTTTTTATAATAATAGTAAAGTGCTATTTTAAATAAAGTTTAACATAAATTAAAAAAGCTTTTATATTTATAAATTTATTATAAAGCTTTAAAGCAATAAGTTTAAAACTTTTAATGTTTAATATTTTTAATATTATAAATAATTTTAATAATAAAAGTAATAATAGTAATAAAAAGTTAAGTTTTTTATTTTAAGTTATTATTTTAAGTATAATAATAATAAAAATAAGGATTAAATTTACTAGTAGTAATATTAATATTAGTTATAATATAATTATTTGTTTAAAGCTTTAATTTATTATTATAATAGCAATTATTATTGCTGCTTTAATTATTATAGCTAGTATTTATGCTAGTTTAAAAGTTATAACATTTAATATTTAAGCTGTTTTTTAAATTAAAGCAACTAGTTTACTTTATAGTACTAGCGTTAGCATTAGTTTTTTTTTATTACTACTGCTTAACTTTTTTTTTTTTATTATTGCTTTTTTTTTAATAAAAGTAACTAATAAAAATGCTAAAGTTTATTATTTTAATATATTATTAGTTCTAAAAGTTTTTAAGATTTTTAAACTTAATTTTTAACTTTTTGTTTTTAATAATATAACTTAGATTTAGTTTATTAATTATTAAGTAAAGTTTATTTATATAATGCTATTTAGCATTTTTGTTTTTTAAATATTTTTTTAGTATACTTTTAAAAGTTTATTTTGTAAATTGTTTATTATTTAATTTTTTATACCGGTATTTGTTTTTATATGTTAAGTTTTATTAATTAAAAAGCTATTAAAATATAATAAATTTATTATATATTAATATAACAGGTTTGCTTTTAAGGTTTTAATTTATAAATAATAATAGGATTTTTAATAATAGTTCGTTAAAGAGGTTTTTAAAGTACTTTTATTACTATACATTAATAAAAGTTTTAAAGGATTAAAAGTAATAAATATATTAATGCTTAGTAGTTATAAAAAATTAATAGCTAAAAAACTAGAACTAAATAAATAACTAAATATAAAAAATACATAATTATATAAACAAAAAAAAAGTAAAAAAAGTAGTAATTTCTTTTAAATTATTGCAAGTTTAGTAAACATTAAATTATTATAAGCTTAGTAAGCCTTAAATTACTATAAGCTTAATAAGCTTTAAATTACTATAAGCTTAGTAAGCTAAGTAAGTTATTATGTAACCTTAGCTTTAGCTAGCAAAAAAAGAAGTGCAAAGTATATATAAAAGCATTAAGCTGCTTTAAAGGCCACCCTTGTGCTAACTTTATAACAAGTAAACTGTTTTCGTAAAAAAAGCTATTTTGGTTTAGTTTAGTTTTTATAAATAAAACATAAATAAAAGCACTATTTTAATAGGTGTTTTTAGAAATATAAGTAAAAAAAGTGTATATTGGGATAATGTAGAAAAAAAAAAGGTTATAACTTTTAGTCCGCAGAATAATTTTATTTATGTGTATAAGTGGCTTTACTAAGTTAAGTGGCCCCTACTATGCTAGTCCAGGGCAACGCACAGCCTTATAAGCAAGCTATGCACTAGCTTTATAAAATAAGGCAAATTATTAATACACCTTTATAAGGTCGTATTAGCAAATTAAAGTTAATAAAATTACGTTATTTTTTATTTAAGCTAAAATATTTATTATATAGCTTAATAGATTTTTGCTTTATAATGTTTACTAATAAGATTTTTTTTGTTTTTAGTTCGTTAGTTAAAAATAATACAAAATTATAAAAATTAATTTGTTTTGCTTTATTTATAGTTAAATTAATTATTAAAGCTATTGCAATAAAAGTTTTATTAAGTTTAAATTTTTTAAATTTAATTTTAACTTTAAGTGCTATAAAGTTTGCTAATTACTAAGGTGTTTTATTAATAATTTAGTTAAAAAAATAACAAATAGCAAAAAAAACTATAAAATTTATATATTTATAGTACTTAAAATTAAAGTTATTTATTTATTAAAAAAAATCAAGCTTAGCAAAGTTTTTTTTAAAAACTATAGTTATAATAGCTATAGCTTTTAATTTATTTTTGCAAGTTTTTTTTTAAACTATTTAAAAAAAAAAAAGTTTTATATTAAAATTGCTTATTTATACGTTTAAACAATAAAAAAATCTAGCAGTATTAGCTTTTTTAATAAAGCTAGCATTAAAAATTTTAAAGTAAAATAGCTTATATTTGTTATAATATAATTTTTAGTATAAATAATATAATGTTTTAAAGTATAAAACGTAGTTTAATGCTTAGTGCTAATTTTTGCTTAGCTATATATAAAGCGCAGTATATAATAAAAGCTTTTTAACGTTTTTTATAAAAAGCTTAAATTAGTTTTTTTTTTATAAAATAATAACTTAAATTTTAAAACGTTATTTATAGTTTTTTTATAATTTAATTTTACTATTATTGTTATATTTTAAAAAATATTTTAATGCTTATTTATTTATAAAAATAGTTTGTTTTGCTTTAACTGTTTTATTTAATGCTATAGTAAATATTTTATTAAAATAACTAAAAATATATATAATTAAGCAAGCTTTATTGCTTTAGTTAATATTGCAAGCTTTATAAACTGCTTTAACGATTTTTTTTATAATTATTGAAATAGCTTTATTTTTGTTTATGTTTATATTTAAAAGTTAAAAAACTATATATAAAATATCATGTAATTTTAATTGTAATTTATTACTAAAGCATAAAATAAAAAGTAGCTTATAAAGTTTTTTAAAAAATATTATTTATGCAGTAATAAAATCGCAAGCATTTTAACTAATTATTAGTATTACTACTTTTAATATAAAAAAGCAACTAATATATTTTGCAATTTTGTTTTAATAGTTATATTTATAAGCTACTATATATAATAATTAAATTAATTTTTTAACTATGTTTAAAAAAACCTTAAAAGCTTTTTGCTAAGCAAAATTAGCTTATAAATAGTTAATAAGCTTTTTAATAGCGCTAAAAACTTTTTTTTAAGCATAGCGCTTAAATAAAGCATAATAATTTAAATTGTAAAATTAATAGTAGTTTGCAAAAATTAATGCAGCAATTTAAGTTTTGCAATTATAAGTAAAAAGCATAATTTATACTAATTGTAGTTTTTTTGCGTTAATTATTATCTTTTTAATGCTTTTAAAAATTTTAATAAATATTACGCTAAATATATTAATAAAAAACTTAACATAATTAAAAAATACTATATAATAAATAATATTAGTATATATAAAAACATTAAATATAAACTTAATTTTTATAGCTAAATAATATAGCTTAAACTTAATGTTTATAAAGCTAATAAAAAAAGCTTAATTATAAATAAATTTCGTAAAAACTTTAATAATTTCTAAATTTTAAATAATTATATTATATTTTATTATAATTAATGCAAAAACTTTATATTTATTATAGTTCTTTAACTAATAAACATACTTAATAAACAGTTAAAAAATATTAAAGCATATATTATTAAGCTTAATAATAGTTTAGTATTTTTAACCTTTTATAATATTAACGCTTAAAACGTATTTAAATATATATAATATAATTAAAAATAGTTTTTTTTATTTAAGCTTTTTATTGCTTAAGTATTTTTATTACATAAATATATTTATAATAATAGCTATTATTTGCGTAATATAAATGCTTTTATATTTGCTATATTTATTAACTTAAAAAGCTACTTAAACTAGCTTTTAAGTTTTATTGTTAAATTTTAAAAGTTAAGCAATATTACTAATATAAAAGTAAACTTTTAAAAATAATTTATAGTTTTTTTCTTTTTTTTTTAAAGTAACAAAAAAAAAAAATAATATAAGCTAAGCAAAGCAAAATAAAATAAGCATTATAAGCTTAGCAAATATTACAAAACAAGATATATAATAATTTATAATTTTTTTTATAATGTTTAAAATGTTTATAAATATAACAACTATTAATGTTAGTTTAATGTTTATAGTTAAAATAGTTATAAATAATGCTAAAATATTTAACGTATAAATAAGCTAAGTAAATAATAATATAATATATTTAACTAATTATATTATTAATAATAAATAGTTAAACTTTATAGTTTTTATTAATAAAAAAGCTAATGTAGTTTTTATAAAATCTATTATAAATATATTTATATTTTAGGTTATTTAAAGAAGTAAAGCTAGTTTATTAATAAACAAAAGCTTAATTAATAGCGCTTTTGCAATTTTTATTATTATTAATATTAAATTTTTGCAAAAAAAGTTATATATATTTAATATTAATAAGTTTTAACTTTTAAAAAAATGCGTAAATTTTATTTAAAACAGCATTATTAAGTAAATTAGTATTAAATATTATTAAGTTATTAATAATTGCTTTATAAAAAACAAATGTAGTATTAAAACAGGTAAAATTTTAAATAATATTTAAAATAGCATAAATAAAAAGCTTAAAACTTATAAAATACTTATAAAAGTTATTAAAAATAATAACTAATTTATTATTAATAATAATAAAAAGTATATAATTTTTTATAGTATTACTAAGTATTTTGTTAAGCTAAATATAATAGCTAATATTACGCTTAATTTAAATTTAAGCAGTTTTAGCTTTAAAAACGTTTTTAACTTTAAATAAGTAAAACATTATAACTGTTTTTTAATAAAAATAAAAAATTATAGTATAAAAAAATGTTAAATAGTTAAAAAATAAATGTAAAACTAAATTTTAAGTATAAAAATATAGTTTAATATACATAAAGCAAAAGTGTTTTATAAAGTAAAAAATATATAGTTATAAAGCAAAAAAAGTTATAAATATAAAGCAAAAAAACAGTTTAAAAACTAAAAGTATATAAAGCAAAAATAATATAATTATATATAATTTAAAAACTAATTATATATAAAGTTAAAGCTACTAAAAAATTGCAGAAAAAAAAGCAAGTAAAATACTTAGTAATAAATAAATATACTTTGCTTATAAAAAAAGTTATTTTAAGTGCTTTAGACTAAAAACATAGAATAGCAAGCTGCGCTTGCTGCAAGCTACGACTTACTCCCTTCAGGAGCCCGTGCAAATGTATTTGTAGGTTTAAAGCTTATGTTTTATATATTTTAGTTTAAGGTACCTTTGTTGATTTTTGAGCTAGGGTTTACTTTGCATATATATATATACTACTTATACCTATAGATTATTTGCTAATAAAACTCAAAAAAAATAATTATAACATTGCTTAAAGCTTTTTATAGTAATGCTTATATTTAGCGCTAACTTTATAATTAAAATACTTTATTATATTATAGTGTTTTAAGCTTAAACGGTTAAAAGTTAAGCTTTATTTATTAATTTATTAACTAGTGTTATTTTTTTACTTTATTATAAAACTGCAAACTTTTAACGATTTTAGCTTTAGCTTAATTAATAATTGCTTTTTAGAAAAACTAATAGCTTTAAAACTTTTAAAATTTATTAAAAAACTTAGCAAACTAAATAAACTAGCTAGTAATGCAATATTAAGGCATTTACTTAGTAATTATATTTAGTATTTTATGCAGCATATTTTATTGCAATTAAAACATAATTAATAGCGCATATTAAAATATAACTTTATATAAGCTATTATTAATACTATTTTAAATTATTATTAACTTAATAAATTATATAAGCTTAAGCTTAAAGCTAAGCAAGTTAAGTTAATTTAGCATATAATATTTTGTTATAGTAATATTATATTAGTAGCTTAAACTAGTTATAAAAAAAGCATTATATTATAAATTATTTTAATTATTATATAAAGTATAATAACTTTGCAGTTATACTTATTAAAACAATTAAAACATAATTAATTTAACTTAATTGCTTAAATTTTTAACACTTGTTTATTATTAATAATAAATAATATAACAAAAGTTAATTATTATTATATAAATAGTTATAAAAATATATTTTTACTGTTTAATAAAATAATGCTATATAAGCTAAATTAGCTTTAAAACGCTTTATATATGTTATTTTTAAGCTTAAATAAGCTATTTAAAAACACTTTATTAATTTGCTTTATAACTTTTTGTTTAACTAAAAAATTACGTTTATAGCTATTAATAAGCTTTATATAGTTTATTAATAAAAAACTTTCTAGATTATATATTTTAATATATACTATATAAAAGCGTTAGTTTTATAAAATATATTATAGTTTAGTTGTACTACTATATTAAGCTTAAACGCTTAAAAGTTTATATTACTTAAAGCTAGATTTTAATAGTAAAATACTTATTTAAAAAAACTATAATTTGTTTATGCTTTAATTAATCGGCTTAATATATTTTTTGTTGTTTATTTTATAAAAAAAAGTACTATTATAAAAAATTACTAGCAATTAAGTTTTTTAATTAGCAAAATATAACGTAATATAGCACACTTAATCTTTAAAACTATTGTTTTTATAAATAGCAAAAAAAAGCTTATTGCTATGCGTTATTTTTTAATAATATAGCTTTAAAAATTAAGGTTTATTTTAACTAAAGTAAAGCGCTTTATTTAAAAATATAATACAAATATATGTTTTAATAATTAATAGCAGTTATATAATAAGTTTATAAAGCTAGATTTTTTTTGTTAGATTATATTTATTATTATAGTTCTTAAAATAAAGATAAATATTTATAACATAATACGTATTGTTTAATTTAGCTTTATTACTTTTAAAAACCTTTTAAACTTATTATAAAAGTTTAGCTAAGTTATTTAAAATAGTATAACATAAAAAATAGCATTTTTTTTTGCTTTTTATTAGTATTTTAATTTACTAAAAGCACAAAAAGTTAAGCCTTTTAAACTAAAGCGTAAAAAAAAGCTACTAAAAAACAATCGAAATAATTTATGTTTTATAACAAACATAAATAACAGTATATTAAAAAGCTTAACGTTTAGCTATATATAGTTTGCGCTATTAAACTATTAATTAATTGCAACTAATAAGCTTAAAAATAAAAATAGTTTAATAGTTAACTTTAAATTAAAATAGTTTAAGCTAGTTAAGCTTACTAAGTAAACTAAAGCCGAACTAAAGTTTAAAAATAAGCTGCAAGCTGTTTAGCTAAACATATATAAGTTTATAAATATAAAATATTTTAAAAAGTATACTTTATAGTTTTTATAGTAGCTAAATAATAAAAATATTAAAAAGCAAAAAAATATACAATAAAAAGTATGCTATAATTTATGTTATTATAACTTTAGCTAACTACTAAAGTTGCTGCTAAAAATACGCTAATAGTTTGCGCTTTAAAAAAGAACTATTTTTTAGTTTTTATAGTAAAAGCTTTAGAAATTCTGCGCAAAATATTTTGCAAACTTATATTAATACTTAAACTTTGCTATTAATAGCATAACAAAATATTTTATACTAAAAAAAGTTCAATAATATATTATTGCTATATTTAACAAAGTAATTAATATAAATATTATGTTTTCTTTAGTTTATAATGCTATAAAAATATTTAAATAAAATAAATAAAAAAAATATAGCTATGTTTTATATGCTAAGCTTTTTATAATATATTAGCATGCTTTTAATAAGCATACTAAACATTTTGCAAACAAAGCATAAATTAAAAATACTACTAAAAATATACTTTGTTTAACTTTAAAATTAACACTAAAAATGCAAACAAAGCAGCAATTAAATATTTATTAAACGCTTAATATATAGTTAAGCTAGTTAGCTTTATGTTTAGCAGTAGTTATAACTTTTGTTTTATTGTTTTTAGCAAAACTAACTATAGTTATATTACTTTTAAGTGCTTTTTTTATATATATAAATATATTGCTAGCTATAAATTTACTAATATAATTTAAACTATTAAAGCATAATAAAAAATCGCTAGTAAATAGTAGTTCTAAAAAGCTAAAAAAAAAGCAAAAAAAGTAAAACGTATATAATATTTTGCGCTAATTTATATTTAGCTATAGTTCTTTAGTTTCTTTTTTTTTTTTTTTTGCTTTTTTATAATTAAAAATATATAGCTATTATTTTTTATTACTTTTAACAAATAGCTTATTTTTATTAATTAAACTTAATATGTTTTGCTATATTAAAACTTTAATTAGTTAAACAACTTTAGTATTAAACTTATTAATTTTAGTATTAGTAAATTGTTGCTTTTTTTTTATTAATAGATTTAGCGTATTAAAAAGATTATATAACGTAGTATAGCTATTAGTACGTTTTTTAGTATTGCTATTAATATATATTTTGCAAGCATATTTAATAATATTTTAGTTAATAAAAAGAAAAGTATGCTGCTTATTTTAATATATTTAAAAAAAACTATTTTATATTATTATAGATTAAAGCAATATAAAAGCTTATAATAGCTAATTAATTAAATATAACAAAAACATTTTGCGTAAAGTTTTTATTATTTTTTATATTAATTGCAAAAGTATTATTAATATGCTTTAAAGCTAAATTAATAGCTTTTTATTTGCTTTTAGCTATAATATATTAAATAAGGCTTAACTGTAATATTTTTATTGCAAATTCTAGTTTTATAACATTAAAATAAAATAACTAAACAAAATATAATATTTTTAGTTTATAATTACTAGACTTTTCTTTATAAAAAAAAATAAAAAAGTAAAAAATAATTTAATGTAGCACTTTATAATTACTAAGCTAAACTATTATAGTTATTATAAATAAATATTTTATAATACTTATATATTAGCAATAGCTTTAAAACTTAATATTAATTAATTTGCTTTTATTTTAAGTATATTCTTTTGTTTAACTTATATATTTTAACTATTAAAACTATAAAGCTGCAATTTTTTGCTTAAGTAATATAAAATCCATGCTTTTTAATGCTGTTTAAATATAGTTTAGTTAAACTTTATTAAGAAATAATATACTAAATTTAACTAAGTTATAAATTAAAAACGCTAAAATACGGGCATAAAACTTATTACGTAGCAATAGTAAAGCTTAATAGTACTAAACTTTATTTTTTTTAATATACTGCTTATAGCTAAAAAGTTGCACGTTATATTTTATAAAAAAATCCCAAAAAGTCCAAAAAATTAGTTAAATAAAATTTAGCGCAATATAAAAAAAAGCTACTATAAAAAGCATTTATTATTTATAGTTATATATATTGCCTGCTTTTATTTAAGCAGCTATTATAGCTTAAATAAAAAATGTAGTTTTTTGATTTTTATATATTATTGCAAGTTATTTATTATAATTTTAATAATTTAAAATAATACGAAATAAAGTATTATAAACTTAATATACTTTAAATATTTCTTTTTTGTTTTTATAAATAACAAAAGTTTGCAAAATATAGCTAACGTTATTTTATAGTTGTATAATGTTTAAAAATAAAGCAAACCCTTTTAAATATAATAATTTAAATAAAAAACAAACAGCGTAAACTAATAAATAATTAGTTATTTTACTTATACAAGCTAAAATTAGCATTAAGTAAAAAAAAAGCCATTTTTTTTTAAAAGAAGTAATAGTATATTATTATAACTGCATAAATAAGCTAAGCATATTTAAACTAGCAACTATAAAATAGTTAATTAAATTTTGTATAATATTTTTATAACTTATGCTAAAATTTTAAACACTATTTTTAAAGTTAAAATTATTATATATAAACATAGCACTTAAGTTATAAGCAATATACTTTAAGTTAAGCTATATATTTATTAATTTAAGTATTAAAACATTAGTTAACTAGCTATTACGTATGCAACTTTGTTTAGTTATTTTATTTAGCTGTTTTAAAATAAACTTATAGCTAATATATATCTTAAATTAAGCAAAAGTATTAATTACCTAAGTTTATATTTTACTACTATAAAAATAAATGCTAATAAATTATTATAAAAAATTGCTTATTAAAAGTATATATATACTTAATAATAAAGCTATAATTATATATGCTTTAGCAATATAAAAAAATAGCGTGTTAGCTTTAGTTGCGTTATAAAATTTATGCCTAGTTTATTAATTTATAAAAATATTTAAAAAAAAGGCAGCAAAACGTAAAAATGCGTTTTAAATTTAAAACTAGAAAAAACAAAGTAACCTTTTAATTTATTGCATATTATAAACATTTTTAACTTAGCAAAGTTTTTTACTAGAAGCTTTAAATACCTTAGAATTAAATTTAGTAAAAGCTAGTTATTTAAATAAAGTAAAAAGCTTGTTTTAAAATGCAGAAATATTAGCAATATTATAACTTGCATTATTTTTTTTAAATTCTATTTAAATATTAGCTTTTTAAAAACGCTATTAAACTTTGGAGTTTTTTAATACGTTAACTATTTTGCGCATTTGTAGCTTTAACTAGTTACTAGTTGCAGTTTGCAATAAAAGCTATCCTTTTAAAAACCAACGAAAATTATAGCTTTAATTATAATTGCAATACTAGTACTTTTGTATATTTATTACAACCTATTGCTAGCGTTCAAAATTGGATTTTTTGTTTAAATTGTTGCTTTTATAATTAGAATTATTTTTAAAGTTAAAAGCAATAAAAATAGTATTAAAAAGGTTAGTTAATTTAGATATAAAAAGTAGCATAAACGCTAATATAGTAAACTATACAAGCAAGCAAGGTAATCGCAAAAGAAACAATAGTAAAAAAAACAATATTTCGGTTAAAAAATCTATAGTATGCAATATAACAAAAACCAAGCGTTAAAAAAATACGAAAAAAATATAACTATATGCAAAATATAATAATTAATTAATTAAGTATAACTTTAAACAGATTTAAAGTTACTGCATAAATAAATTATAGTTTATCGTTTTTTAAATAAAAACATAAGCAAAAAAATTAACATAGTTGCTTTAAACCAAAATTCTAAGTTTGTATTAAAGGAGGTAAAAAAAGTTATAATTAGTGAAAAAGTAGTATAGCTAAAGAGGTACAAACGTAAAAACCATTCTGGTTTAAAGCACCTAAAATAAAAAAAAAGCATACTAAAAAAAATATATGCTAATTAATTAATATACTTAAGTATTTATATATTTATAACTTTATTAAAACGCTAAAAAAATTAAAAATATTTATTAAAACTTTATAAATAAACTTATATGTTTATATAGCTAAAGTACTTATATAAACCTTTTGCTTTAGCTTTTTAGCTAATTAATAATAGTTATAAAAGCATACTAAGCTTTTTAACGTTTTGCTTAAAACATAAAAAACTTAAGTAATATTAAAAAAATGTACTTATATTATAATGCATTTTTAAAGTAATAAATAATAGCGTTTTTACAGTTAAATAATATAATATAAAACTTTATGTTTTAGTATGCTTATAATATGCTTTTATTAGCTTAAAAACATTTTATTTAATTTGCTTTGCTAGTTTTTATGTTTTAATATTATAGCTATATTACTTAATTTTATAGCATAATTAAATTTTGTTATAAAAAAAAATTAAAAATAGCTTAATGCAAGCATAATTTTGTATTTTGTTTATAATTTATTTCTGTTTATTTCTATTGTTAAAACTTTTAAGCTTTAGCTTAAAGCAATTAAACTTATTTAGTTTAGCTAGCTTTAAGTATTTAATAAATATTTTGTTGCGTTATTAAAACTACTTAAAAAGTTTAATTTAAAAACAAAAAGAACTAATATATTTTTTTACTTTAAAAAAGCTAACTTTGCAAAAACTTAACTTTATTTAGTTTTATAAATAATAACTAAGCAAGCTAAACTTAAAAAGCTTAATATATATAAGATTTTTTTTATATATTATTAAAAGCTTTATATATTATATATTATAATAAATTTTTATTTGTGCTTAAACTAAATAAATAATATTAAATGCTTTTTATTTAAACTATTCTTATTTTTTCGCAAAATTGTTTTTATGTTATAACTAGGCTACTTAAGTACTTTAGCACATGTTATATGTTATATATATATATAAGATATCTTTTTTATACTTATTTTATAGGAGTTTTTTTCTTTTTTTAAGCTTTAGTTTTGTTAAATACTTACTATAAAACTAAAGATATATTAACTATTATATTTAACTTTTAATGCTTTATACTTTTTATAATAATTTTAAAGCTTTTTAAAATAAGGTTATTTATAATACTTTATTATACTACAAAATAGCTAAACATTAATTAATTATACAAGCTAGTGCTATTTTTAATAGCTTTTTTTTAGAACAAACTTTAATAATAAACTAAGGACAAAGTTAGCACAAATTATTTTTAGAACTAAGCTTAAGCAAATAATAATTACTTAATGCTTTAAGTGCTAATACTTAACTGTTATAAACATAAATTGCATAGCTTTTAGCTAAAATTGGAAAACTAAAGCAGCAAATTGCATAGCAAAAAAATAAAAGCAAACAAATTGCTTTAAAATTAAAAACAGCTTATATTACTTTTATTTTACACTTAAGTAAACAAAAGAACTAAAGAATAACATTTTTAAAAGAACAAAAGAACTTTTTAAACCTTAAAAAACGATTTTATAACTTAGGTTAAAAACAAAAACATAAAGATTCTAGTAATAATAACAACTTTTTATTTTCTAGCTTTAATAAAAAGCATAATTAAAGAAAACCTAAATATTAATTATATTAAAATTACTTATATTACTATTAATGCTACTTATTTAAAAATATTAATTTTAATTAACTATTAAAGTTTAATTATAACTTTTTTAGTATAAAATTTACTTATTAATACTAGCTAAAGTAAGTAAAAAAACTTTAAACTATATTTAAAAAAGCTAATTAAAAATTCTATTGTAATAAAAACAAAATTTTATATATGTATAGCAATATAAACTAAAACTATAAAAATGCTTATTAATTAGTATTATAAAGATTATTAACCTTAAAAAAAAACAATTTAAAACTAACTAAAAAGTATTTTTAAATTAAACTAAAACTTTATTTAAGCAGTTTGCTTTTTTATAAGCTAACATAAGCATATAACTAAAATAAGCAAGCTAATAAGCTAACTAAAACTTAAAATTATTTAATTAATACTTTATTAGTATTAAACTTTAAGATGTTTATTAAAATAAAAGCAAAAAAGCTTTATTATATTACTAAAAACTAATGAACTACTATAATTTATTGCTAATTATATAAGCTAATATAATTAATGTAGTATAATAACGTTAAAAATTAATAACTAAAAAACAACGCTTAAACTATAGCTAAAAAAAACCAAAGTTAAATATTACCTAAATTATTAATAAATTAACTTTAAATATTAAGCAAAACTAAACTAGTAATTAGCTTACTAATATTAACTATAAAAACAATAATACTAGTTTTAATAATTAGAACTACTATTATAAAAGCAATAACTATAATAATAGCTGCATTAATAATAATTAAAGATTTTATAAAAGCAATAATAGCTATAAAAGCTAGAATTAATACTATAAAAGCAATAATACTAGAAATTATAACTGCTTTTAAAACTAAAAATATATAAATAACTAAAGTAATAATAATACTTATACTTTAAAAAACTATTATATTTTTAGAACTTTTTTAAATTAACCTTAAAACAACAATAAAAATAGTTTAAATTTAAACTTTTATAAAAACTTTACTTGTTATAGCTATAAATAACTTAGTTATATTACTTTTAATTGCCTTTAGTTTAAAAGTAATAATAATAATAGCAATAATAAAAACAATAAGCTTAATAGCTATACTAGCTATAATAATAATATTACTTAAAAACAAACTATTTAAAAAATCCAAGTAAATAAAAACTATAATATAAATAAAAAAAACTAAAAATAACAATTAAAGTTTTATATACTTTTTTTATAAAAGCTATAATATTATAACTTAAAAAATAAGTAATAAGCTTAGCATTAATTATATTAGTTATAAGTTTTAAGCTAAAGTTATTACTTTATATATTTATTTTATGCTGTTTTTATATTTTTTGCACTATTTATTTTATTAGCTTTATAAAATTACCTATTTAAACTTATATTAATTTTGATTTATATACTAAATATAATTATATTAGTTTTACTTTTGCTTTTTATTATAAATTATAGCAAGTATTTTTTTGTATACTTACGTTATAGTATACTGCTAAAAGTAGATTTTTTATTTATAAAGCTTATTAAGTTATTTGCAAATTAACTAATAATTATAATATTACTTGCAAAATTAAGGGTATATATATAGCTATTAACTATAATTATTGCTTTAAAAGCAGCTTTTTTTTTTTATTTTAAACTACTTTAAAAAATAAAAAAATTATATTAAATTTAAGCATTAATTAATAGTTTTTTAAATTGCGTTACTTTTAAGTAAAATTATTTAGCTTAACTAAGTTTATAAAAGCTTACTAAAACTAAGCTTATTATTATGTTATTATTTAATTATTTAAACTTATATAGCTTAAAAAGTTAAAGCTTACGTTTATATATAAACTATAAAAAACTTAATTAAATTATATGCAAAAATTAATATATTTTACTACTTATTTTAAAGCTACTTAATAAAATTTTAAAAGCTAAAATTTTTAGCAAAATTAACTTTAAAAACGCTTATTATTACTTACATATTTAAAAAAAAATAAGTAAAAAATAGCATTTTATATATGTTATAATTACTATAAATTTTTAGTTATGCTTATAAGTTTATTAAATGCTTTTCTTACTTTTTAAAATTATATATAAAAAGCACTTAATAATATAATAAATATATTTTGTATTATATATTTTAATAATATGCTTATTTTTTTTTAAATAAAGATTTTTATATAAAATATATTTAAAATATTATTAAAAAGCTATAAAAAATAAAATTATACGCTAAGCTATTTAAGTATTAATTTTATTAAAAAAAGATTAAATTTCTAAGTTATATTATTTTTAGCTAAAAAATTAAAATAAACTTTTTATATATAAATATTATTTAATAATAGTTTATATTAAATATTTATTAAGCGCTATAATAATTTTTAAAGTTTTGTAACTTTTATTGCTGTTTTATAAACAAGTATTTTTATATTGCTGCATTTTTGTTTAAGTATTTAAAAAAAAACGTAATAAAAACAAAAAAAAGTTAAATTTTTTTAAATAGTTTTAAAAAAAAGGCCTTTAAAAACTTTTAAAATGCATTTAAGCAAGCTATTTTTTTTATATATTTTAACTTTAAAAAACAAATATTGCTAAAAATTAATTTTTTTAAAGTAGCTTTTATAAAAAATTTATTTTAGCAAAATAATTAAAGCATTTTTAAACTAGTTATATTTTATTTTTAAAAGCTATTTAAAAAAAAAATGCAATATAATATATTTAACTAAAAAATGCTTATAATAGTAAATTGCTTTAAATACTAGTAGCATTATTTATAAAAAAGCAATTTATTAGTTAAAATATTAATTAATTATATTAACTTTTAAGCGTTTATAAAAACATTAAAGCTTAATAAAAAGCAAGCTTATTAATATTTATTATTAGCTTTTTTTAATTTTATTATTAAATATTAAGCAAGTAAAAAAAACAAAGCTAATTTTTTTTTGCGTTATTTTAATTATATAGCTGTTTTGTTTAATAATATTAACATTTTTTTAACGTTAAAAAAAAAAGTTGCAGTAGTATAACAAGTTAAAGTTTTTAATTTATATTTTAATGCTTAAGCTAAAGCTTTATACTTTAAAGCTATATTTACTAAAAAAGCTTTTTTTATTTAAATAGTTATATGTTTGCATATATAAATAGCTATAAGCTTAAAGAAATTAAAAAATTTAAAAGCTTTTAAAAAGCTAAAAAACTTTATTTAAAAAGTTTAAAAAAAAAAACCTTAAATGCTATATAATTATAAAGCAATTAAAAGCAAAAAAACTTTCAAATTTTTAATAGTTAATAAAAAAATCTTTAGTTTGCTATAAAAACAAAATTTATATTTTTTTTAAAAAAGCTATACATTTTTAACTTATTAAGCTATATTATAATAATTTATTAGCTAAATATTTAAGCTAAAGCTATACTTTAAAACTACTATAATAAAAGTTTTATTAAAACAATATAAAACTAAATATTAAGAAATATATATAAAGCTATATAATTTGCTTTAAAACTAAAGCAAAATATTACTAAAAATATAACAAACTTAACGCTTTACTAATATTTAATAAACTTATATAAAAATTATTTATAAACTTTATTATAAGTTTATTAAAAACCTTTTATAAAAAAAAACTAATTAATGCTATTTTTGTTATTATAAATAAATTTACTAAGCTTATATATTTATTTCTAGTTAATATTACTATAATTTTAATTAAGCTAGCAGTTTTATTTTACTATAAAATTAAATATATTTATAATAGCTTAAAAAGCATTATTTTTAATAAAAGCTTTATTTTTATTAGTTAATTTTAGTTTAATTTATGCTATTATTTAAAAGTTAAACAAAAGCTTTTAGTAGTATTTTATTTTAAAACTAATAAACAAATAAAACAAATAAACTAAATAATTAAAAGCTATTTTAAGTATTTTATAAATAATAAGCAAACTAATTAGCTTTAACTTTTACTTTAAGCTTTTTTTGCTATAAATTCTGCTATTAATTTTATAACTAAACGATTACTTTTTAAAGCTTTATATAATTATATACTAAAATTTTATTTGTTTATTAAAAATAACTTTACATTAAAAAAGATTTTAGCTATATAAAAACGTTTTAATAAATTATAAACTATTAAAAACAAAATAATAAAGCAATAGCAAATTATAACTAATAAATATATAAAATATTATAATAATAAACATAAATTTATAACTTTTAAAACTAAAAACTTAGTAGTACTATTAATAAAAAATATTAAGTTTAAAAATAAAAAGTTAGCGCTTAAGTTTATTAAACCTTTTTGAATTTTTTTTATAGTTAGTTTATAAGCATATTATATTAGTTTTTTAAAATAATATAGCTGCTTTTATTCTGTTTTTTTAATTTAGTTGCTTAAGCTTTAAAAAGCTAAACATAAGCATAGTTTATTTATGCTAAACTTTGAAAATAAGTTAAAAAAATAAAAAGTTAAAAATATAATAAGTAAAATAACTTATAATAAAAAAAAATATTATTTTATTAAGTAAAAAAGCTAGCTAACTAAATATAATTAGTAAGTATTTATTATTAATATTATAGCTTTTAAAGCAATTAAAAACTTTAAAAAGCGTTTAAATTACAAAAAAAAAGCAAAATTATTAAGCCAACAAAATAGTACTAATTTATTATTAATTTAGCTATAAACTAAGGCTTAATTGCATTATATATATTAATTAGTTATTTTTTTGTTTTTAATTATATAATAAAAATTATATTTATTGTTTTAAGTTTTAAAATATTTGCGCTTTATTAATAAGCTATATGTAAAAATGCTACAAATAAGTTATAATATTCTTATAAAAAAGCCCTAAAATACTAATTATTAAACTTTAAAACATCTTTATAATAAAAAAAGCTAATTAAATACTTTTATTTATGCTTATTAGTAATAATTAATATAGCTTTATATATATTTTTTTTAAAAGAAATTAAAGTAGCTTTTAAAGCTGCATATTTATAATTTATAACTTGCACTTTAAGTATAATTAAACAAATATATTGCTAGCATTAAAAATAGTTTTAATTTTATTTAAAAACCTTATAAAATAAGTTTAAATAAGGCTATTTATAGCGCTTATATAAAAAAGCTTAATAGCTTAGCAAGCTAAAGATTTATGCTTTATTACTAAGTGTTTATATATAGTATAATATTTTTACATTATTAATTATTAGCTAAACTTTATATAAAATAAAAATAAAACAACTTACTTTTATATTGTTAACTTTACTAATTAATTAAAACTAAGCTTTATAAATTAACAAAAAACGTAAAAATGCCTTTAAAAAGCAAAACTACATAGCTATAAAGTTAACATAATAATTGTTTAAAGTTTTTTAAACAATAGCGCAATTTTTATTTATAATAACTTTTTTATAGTTGTTTTTTTAAAAAATAAAAAAATAAACAAATTAGTTTAATAACTTTTAAATATATATTACATTAAAATATAATATAATAAGCAGTTAACCTATTAATAAAACTAATTTAAAATAAATATAAATTAATTTATAAGCTTGCATAAAATATAGCTGTTTATATAGCTTATATAAGCTATTATTTTTAAATTTTTAAATTTGCAAATTATATTTAAAAACAAGCTATTTTTTAGCTAAAATGCTTTTTTAAAACGCTTAAAATAAAGCTAATATACTAACAAACTACTTAAAACTATTGCTTTTTTAATAGTTTTATATTTTTTGTTTTTAGCTTTAGTAGTTTATTTATAAAGTTTACAAACAACAGTTATTATAAAAACAAGCTAACGTTTAGTTAGCATAAAAACTTTAATATTTACATTAAAATTAAACTTATTTTTTAAGTTGTTTATATTAAAATTATATAAGCTAACATTAAAATTTTTATTAAAATTTATAAAATTAAAATTATTTTTATTTTTATTTTTATTTTTTTTTATAACTAATAAAAAGCTTAATAATATTTAAATCTTTATTAGAATTAAAGCTATTTTTAAAAAAAAACAAACAGCTAACGTTTTTATTTTTATTATTAAAGTTATTAAACTTTTAGCAAAAAAATTTATTAAAGTTTTATTTTATAGTAAAATTAAACTTATTTTTAAATAAATTTAAACATAAAACAAGTTATAATAATTTTCTGCGTTTATATTTATAACTATAGCTTTAATTATTACTGCGTTTATATATATTACTTTTAACTACTATAAGTTTAAGCAGCATAATTATAATGCAAATAATAATTAAAAAAAAAGCAGAAAAAATGTAAAATAAGTATAAAATTAGCAGTAATAAAGTAAATAGCTAAAACTAAATGTTTAGTAGCAGCTAAAAAAAAAAAAGAAAAAAAAAAAAAAAAAAAAAGCATATAGCAACAAAAGTATAAACATAAGCCTTGCTATAAATATAGCATAAAACAAACATAACTTAATACGTAAACATAAATATAAGTATATAAGTACTTTAATTACTACACTACATAAGCATTTTATTTAATATATTACATTTATGTTTAATTGCTTTATATTATTTTACTTTACTACTTATACTTAAGATTAATTACTTTAATTGATTTTATTTATATATAAGTTAAAAATAACTTAATTAAAAAAAAAAAAGTAGTTATTATAACTAAGCTATTTAAGTACTTTAGTACATATTACATGTTATATATATATATAGGATATCTTTTTTATACTTATTTTATAAAAGTTTTCTTTTTTCTTTAAGCTTTAGTTTTATTAAATACTTACTATAAAACTAGAAATATATTAACTATTATACTTAACCATTAATGCTTTATACCTCCTGTAATAATTTAATTTTAAAGTTAATAAAAAAAAAAGTTTTAGCTTTATAGTTATATAAACGCTTAAAAAGTATTTTGCTTATTATTAATAATATAAAAGTATTAAAACAATAAACAATATAACTTATATAGTTTTTTTAGTTAAAAAAATTAAGCTAAGCTTTTATAAATGCAATTATATAAGTTTAAAATGTTTAAATAGTTTGCTTTACTTATTTATTAACTGTTTAATAATATGTTATTATAAGTTATATTATAACTTTTTTTGCTTTATATAAAGCTATTTATAATATACTTATAAATTTAAAGTTAGTATTAAATATAAATTTATTAAGCAGTTTTTAATTTAAGTAAATTTATTAAATATAAGCTTAAGCTTAGTTTATAGCATTTTAATTATTATAACTAAAAATATATTTAATAGCTTTAAACATTTTATATATAACTATAAAAATTATATTATAGCTATATTTAGATTTTAATAAACTAACGATAAAATTAAAGCATAAAATAAACAAAAAAAAAACTAGTATAAAAATTAGTTAAAAATTACTATATAGCTTATAAGTAGCTTTTTTAGCTATTTTATAATTAAAACAGCTGCTTATATATTTAGCAATATGTTTTTTTAAGTTAAAACAATATATAATAGCTTGCAAATAGTTATATATATGCTTAATTTTTATATGTGCTTTATTATTATAAGCTAACTATATTACTTTAATATAAATAGCTGCTAAAATAACAATACAATTTTTTATTGTTTAAGTAAAGTATATAAAGCAACTATTAAAATTATATTTAAAAGCATAAAGCTATAATAAACTTGTTATACATTAATATAACAGGTTTGCCTTTAGGGTTTTAATTTGTAGATAATAATAAGATCCTTAACAGTAGTCCATTAAAGAAGTTTTTGAGGTACTTTTACCACTGTGCATTAATAGAGGTTTTAAAGAATTAAAAGTAATAAATATATTAATGCTTAACAGTTATAAAAAATTAATAGCTAAAGAACTAAAACTAAATAAGTAACTAAATATAAAAAGTACATATTTATATAAACAAAGAAAAAATAGAAAAAGTAGTAACTTTTCTTAAATTATTATAAGTTTAGTAAGCACTAGATTACTATAAGCTTAGTAAGCCTTAAATTACTGTAAGCTTAGTAAGCCCTAAATTACCGTAAGCCTAGTAAGCCAGATAAGTTATTACGTAACTTTAGCTTTAGCTAGCAAAAAAAGAAGTGCAAAGTATATATAAAGGCATTAAGCTGCTCTAAAGGCTACCCTAGTGCTAATTTCGTAACAAAAGCATTATAAAAGGTTTTTTATTGTTATTTTTAGTTATTTTATATTAGTTTTAAAAACGTTTGTATATTATATAAAAAGTTTAGTTTTTAAGCAAATTACTTACGATTTTATTTTAAAATTTGTTTAAAATATAAATTATAGTTATAGTAATGCTATTTATTTTTAAAATATAAATCTGCGCTTTAAATATATTTAATAGTTCTTAAAGTAATAAAAAAAACTTTTTAAATGTTAGTATATAAAAAAGCAAATTAATTATATTATTTGTTAAATTAGTAAATAATGCAGGCGTTTTTATTATAGTAGTGTAATAGATCTATTATATATTAATATAACAGGTTTGCTCTTAAGGTTTTAATTTACAAGTAATAATAGAATCCTTAATAATAGTTCGTTAAAGAGGTTTTTAAAGTACTTTTACTACTATGCATTAATAGAAGTCTTAAAGAATTAAAAGTAATAAGTATATTAGTGCTTAGCAATTATAAAAAATTAATAATTAAAAAGCTAAAAACTAAATAAATAACTAAATATAAAAAGTGCATAATTATATAAACAAAAAAAACAGTAATAATAATTTATAAACGTTGCTTTTTTTAATAAACTTAATGCTATATTGTTTTAAGTTTAAAGCTTAATAAACTTAATGCTTAAGTTTGTTAAGTTTAAAGCTTAATAAACTTAATACTTAAGTTTGTTAAGTTTATGCATTAAACCTTTATAGTAATTTAAATATATATTTTTTTAACAAATAAAACTTTTTTTACGTATGTTTTTTTTATATTTAGCTTTTTAACTAGCTTAGTTAGCTTATTTTATAATATTATTTTTTTTTTTTTATAATTGTTGTTTTAATAATTCTATATTTTTTTTTTATAAGTTTTTTTTTTTTATTTTTTGTTTTTTGTTTTTTGTGCTTATTATGTTTAGTAAAGTTTTTAAAAAATTTTGCTTGTTGCGTTTTAAATAAAAGGCTTAATAAAACTTTGCTTTGCTTTTTTTTATTAAACTAAAATTAATTAAAATAGCATTATGCTTTTGCTACAATTGTTATAACATAAAATGTTTAATGTTAAAATTTAACTTTAATTAATATATTAAATGTATTGTAGCTAAACAAGCAAATTATAACGCTAGAAGTTTGTTTTTAAAGCAAATATAGTAGCTTACTTTTTAGCACAAAAAGCTAAAAAATAAATTAAACTTACTAATAAAAAAGCATAAAAAAATAAATGCAAAAATCTGCTGTTTTAAATAACAAAAAAAATTATAGCAAAAAAAAATAATTATTGCTATAGCTTATAATTTAAATAGTTTAAAAAAGCTTAAGCAAATTAAAACAAAAAAGCGTTATATAGCTAAAAAATAAAAATAGCATATTAAAATAGTATAGCTATTACTAATTATTTTTTTAAAGTTTAATTAAAACGCGTTAAACGCTTTGTTTAAACTTAATTTTTTTTTTTTAGTTTTAATTAGTTAAAGTATTAACAATAAAACTAGTTTATAATTATTTTAGCAGTTTTTAGGTATTTTTTAGGTTTTTAAGTATTATTAACGTATAAATATTTTTTTTATTTAATAAAATACTTAATATTATTATTGTTTTAACAAAAATTTAGTATATTTTTAACTTTATTAATGTTTTAATTTGTTTTTATTTTTAGTTATATTTTAATAAATATTTTAATAAATGCTAGTTTTAGTAAAAAAATGTAAAAAATAAGGTAAATTTATATGTTCTTTAGTAATAATAGTTTATAATTAATAAGTAAAATAACTTCTTTAATTTTAAAAAAACTAAGTTTTTTAAATTTTAATTTATTGCTTAGTTGTTTTGTTTTAATTTAAAAAATATTAATGTTTATATTTTATTTTTGTTATAGCAAATAAACTTTGTTTTTTTTTTTAAAGGTTAGTTTTTTAGTTCGTTTTTTATTATAATATATTAATATTTATTGTTATAAAAACTAAAAACATAGTTATAGTTTAGCTTATAGCGTTTTAATTTTTATTGCAATAGTTTTTGTTTAAAGTATTATAATTAAAATAGCAAGTGCTTTTATTAATGTTTTTTTTTGTTTTTTAATAGTTGTTTGCTATTTATAAACAGCTTTATATAAAAATATATTTATATTTTTATTTATTAATATATTATATAAAATTTATATTATTAATAATAGTTTTACTTAATTGTTTTATTAATAGTTAATATAACTTTATAAATATTGTTTTAATATTTAGTTTAGTTTTTTTATTTGTTTATTTGTTTATAAATAATAAGCAATTAAAAACTTTAGTTTAATATTAATAAGTTTAAAAAAACTAGTTTTAAACTTAAAAATAAACACTTTATTTTAGTTTAAAACAATTTTTTTTAGTAGCTTATGTTTATTTAAATATTAGCGTATAAAAGCATATATAAGTTATTTAACTATTATATTTTTTTTTAAACAGTAAAAAATAAGCATACTTAATAAATTTATTAATAATAACTTATATTTTATTATATTATATTTTTATAACTAAATTAGTTAATAAAAATAATACTATAATAAAATTTTAAGCAATAGTATATTATGCTTGTTTAAGTATTTATATAAGTTATAGCAGTTTATAAAACTTATATTAAGCTACTTTAGCTTTATTGCAAATATTGCACTTTTTTATAATAAATTTAACTATGTTTTATAGTTTTAAAAAATTATATTTTTTTTATAGTTGTTTAACTATTTTTATTGCTTTTTAATGTTTATATAATAAGTATTTATAGAACTTTTTAATAAACTTATTTTATAAAAATTCTAATAAATAAACTTTATGTTTATATATTAGCTTATTTTTTTTTAATTTTTTATATTTTTGTAGTTTTGCTAACTTTTTTAAGTTATAAGCTTATTATAGCTATATATTTGTAAAGTTTTTAAGTATAACTTTAATTTTTAAGCTTTTATTTTTTTAAAAATATAATACTTAAATGTTTTTTTTTAAAACTTTAAATCTTTTTTAACTTTATTAGCTAAGTATGTTTGCTTAAATGTTTTTTTTTCCTTTAATATAGCATATTTTAAAATTAAATTTAAAAAAAAAAACTATTTAATTTTTATGTTATTTAGTAATCTTTTATATAATTATAAATTTTATTAAGTTTTAATAATTTAAATAAATCTTAATTAGTTTTATAGTTTTTATAAAAAATAGTTTTTACTTTTTAAGTGCTATAATAATTATAAGCAGTTTTTTATTATATATAAAGTATTATAATGCTATATTTTATAATGCTTTAAAATAATAAGCTATTAAGTATTATTTTCTATTGTTTTTTAATTGTTTTAAAACTTTTATAATTATACTATTTAAAGCATTTATTTTTAGCTTTTTTTTTTTTTATAAATTAAGTAGTTTAACTATAAAGTTAAAAATAACTTTTAGTTTTAGTTTTTTAAAAGCTTTTTAAGCTTCCTTTAAAATTAAAAAAGATTTTTTTTTATATTTTTTTTTTATATACTTTATAAAGTAAAATGCTATTTTCCTAAAGTTTTAAATTAACATTTAAACATAGTTTAAAAATTTTAATGCTTATTATATGTTTATAATAATAGCTAAGTTAAATATTTTCTAGTTTTATATTATATTAATTTTTAACTGTTAAATTTATATTTGTTTTAAAATAATTATAAATCTTAAAAAGTTGATTTTTTATATATGCTATATATAGTTTTTTATATTAAATTATAATTTTGCTTGTTTAAATATTTTTAATACTTAAGTTATATGTTTTTTATGTTTTTTTAGTGTTTTAAAGTAAATTAAAATATTATTTAAATAAATAAACATAAACTTATTTAAAAACTTCTATAAAATTATTATTATTATATATTAAAAGCTAGTTAATATGTTTTATAGTTTTTATAGCATAACTATATACTTATATAGTTTATATACTATTTATATAGCAGTTTTTTATTTTTTCTTTTTAGCTATTTTAATAGCATAATATTTATTTAAAATATTAACTATTATAAACTATTTTGCTTAACTAATGTTTTTTTTTATAATTACTAGCAAAATAAAAAAATATTTATTTGTAATAATAATTACGTTTAATAGTTAATAATTAATTACTATTTATTATATTAGTTTTTTTTTTTTATTAATTAGTTATTTTTTATTTTTTATTTTAAGTACTAATACTATAAAGTATTTAGCAAATAACTAAAACTTTTTTAAAAATCTTTTTGCTAGATTTTTTTAAATATATTTTTATAAAGCGTTTATTTTGTTTAAGCTTATATAGTATACTTAATATAACTTTAATTAATATTTTTTTTTAATAAAAATGTAATAGTTTTATAAGCTATGTTTAAAAAGTTTTTTTTTTTTTTTTTTTTAAATAGTTTATAAAATTTATAATATACTTTTAGTATTTTGTTTAAAATTTTTTTTGCGATTTTTTTAATTTTTTTGC
>MU400894.1:0-26321 GCA_022578965.1 Xylaria sp. FL1777 | reverse complement strand
TTAAAAAAGCTTTTATATTTATAGATTTATTATAAAGCTTTAAAGCAATAAATTTAAAACTTTTAATGTTTAACATTTTTAATATTATAAATAATCTTAATAATAAAAGCAATAATAGTAATAAAAAGTTAGGTTTTTTATTTTAAGTTATTACTTTAAATGTAACAATAATAAAAATAAGCATTAAGTTTATTAATAGTAATATTAATATTAGTTATAGTATAATTACTTGTTTAAAGCTTTAATTTATTGTTGTAATAATAATTATTATTGTTGCTTTAATTATTATAGTTAATATTTATGCTAGTTTAAAAGTTATAATATTTAGTATTTAAGCTGTTTTTTAGGTTAAAGTAATTAGTTTATTTTGTAGTACTAATATTAACGTTAGTTTTTTTTTATTATTGCTGCTTCACTTTTTTTTTTTTGCTACTGTTTTTTTTTTAATAAAAGTAGCTAATAAAAGTACTAAGGTTTATTGTTTTAATATGTTGCTAGTTTTAAAAGTTTTTAAGATTTTTAAACTTAATTTTTAACTTTTTATTTTTAGTAGCATAACTTAAATTTAGTTTATTAGTTATTAAGTAAAGTTTATTTATATAATGCTATTTAGCATTTTTATTTTTTAAATATCTTTTTAGTATACTTTTAAAAATTTATTTTATAAATTGTTTATTATTTAACTTTTTATACTAATATTTGTTTTTATGTATTAAATCTTATTAATTAAGAAGCTATTAAAATGTAATAAATTTGTTATATATTAATATAACAAGTTTGCTTTTAAGGTTTTAATTTGTAAATAATAATAGGATTTTTAATAGTAGTTTATTAAAGAGGTTTTTAAAGTATTTTTATTACTATATATTAATAAAGGTTTTAAAAGATTAAAAGTAATAAATGTATTAGTGCTTAGTAGTTATAAAAAATTAATAGCTAAAAAACTAGAACTAAATAAATAACTAAATATAAAAAGTGCATAATTATATAAATAAAAAAAAAGTAAAAAAAGTAGTAACTTTTTTTAAATTATTGCAAGTTTAATAAGCATTAAATTACTATAAGCTTAGTAAGCTTTAAATTACTATAAGCTTAGTAAGCTTTAAATTATTATAAACTTAGTAAGCTAAGTGAATTATTATATAACTTTAGCTTTAGCTAGCAAAAAAAAAGATGTATAATATATATAAAAGCATTAAGCTGCTTTAAAGGCCACCTTTATGTTAATTTTATAACATCTTTTTATATAAAAAAGTAACTTAATTATTATTAAATTTAGTAAAGTAATTTTATTATAAAGTTTTCTTTAGCTTTACATAAAACTTTGCTTTATATAACTTATGTTTTTTTTTTGCTAAAAATTCAGGTGTAGCAAAGCTAAACGTATTGTTTGTTTGCAAACTTATAATGCTAAATTTGTATAAAAGTCTTAATATAAACAATAAACATAAATTATACGTAAAAACTACTATACTAAGTTTTTTATAGTAATATTAGTAGTAAGTTTTAAACTAATATAGCTTTAATTTAGCTAAGCTATATAATAGTTATATAATTTATATAATTATTTCTTTAGGATATTTTAAAACAAGTTTAAAAAGTAGTTATATAAAGATTTTTTATACAAGCTTGTTTTTTAATTGTATGTATGCTTATATAATATTTCGAAGTTTGCTTAAAGCATTAAAGTCCTAAATTAGCAAAAGGCTTAAAGCTAGTAATAACTGTTAGCTTATTTGCTAAATTATTAATAATTAAATTAGTATAGTTTTTTTTTTTGTATTATTATAGCTTTATATAACTAATTTAAACTTTTTATATAGCTTAGTTATTTTTTTTTTGATTTTTTATATAAAGCAAAACTTAAAAATTTAAGTATTACTATGTTTGTTTAAATTATATTTCACGAACTAAAAAACATTTCGTATAACAAAGTTATTAATTTTTGTAGCATTTAATTCTTTAAATAAAGCGCTAAAAATACTAATAATGCTGTTTTTATGCAATTTTACTACTAAAGCATAGTTTTGTTCTTTTTTTAAAGTTAAAAATAAGTTACTAATGTTTTATATAAATGCTATAAAAAAGTTTTTAGCTTTTTTAGGTCTTTTGTGTTTTTTTTGTATAGCTAGTTTTATAGCTAGTTTTATAATAATTATGTTTTTTTTTTTACTATTTATTAAAGTATGTTTAATTATATAGTAATATAGCTTAACTTATGTTTATTTAAAGCAGATTAAGCTGTTTATAAAATTAATAATTATGTTAAGTTTTTTAATTAACTGTATTTTGTATGGTTTTTTTTAGCTTTGCTTTTTATGCTATATAAAGACTTTACTGCGTAAAAGTAAAAATAATACTTTATATAAAGCTAGCTTATTATGTTTATAAATTATATAGCTAATTTTAACTTTTGCTTATTTTTTACAAAGCATTTTTATAGCTTTTTTAACTGCTTTAGCTTTTTATATAATATTTAACAAAAAAAAAAAGTTTTAATTAACCTTTAAATATGCTTTAAATATAAAAAGCATTAAAACTAAGCTATTAAGCTTTGCAGTATTATTTAAAGCTTTAATTACTATTTGTAAAATTAACTTATTTTTTATATAATAACTTAATTTAGCTTTTAATATATTATATGTATAACAAAAAAGTCTATATGCTTTTTTTATTTTATTAATAGCTTAATAAGCTTTAATAAGCATTTTTTAGCATTTTATATTTATAATTTTAGCTTAGTTTTAAAATTCTTTAAATAAAAAGTTTGTGCTAAAGTTATATATAATATAGTTTAAAAGTCTTTAGTATACGTTAATTTAGCATTTATATAAAGCTTTTTAAGCATTTTGTACGAATATAAATTTTAAAAATATAGCTGCTTAAAATAATATAGCTGCATTAATTACATATAAAACCTGCTTATTGTTTATTTGTATAGTATTAATTATAACTTTATAATTAAAATTGCAGTTATTTTTAATTGTAAACTTAAAACAATAAAATGTTTAGTTATATAACTAGCAATAATAATAAAACTTTTAAATCTTTTTTAAAGCAAAGCAATTAATATTATAGCTTGTATAGCTAAACATATTATATAGTTTTTTTATATAAAAATGTTTAAAGCGTTTATAAAGCTTTTAAAGTTTTATTTTTATAAAGTATAAACTTACTTTATATAAGCTAATATTAAAAAATAAGTGTTTTTATTTTTATATAACAAAAATAGTTTTTTTGTTTTATTATATAATAACGTTTTTTATGTTATTAAAGTATGCTTTTAAACAGTTAACGTTTTTTAATAAAAATAAAAAAGAAGTAAAAATATTTAAAACATAATATATAGTTATATTAAAAGTGTTTTTTATTTATATAGTGCTTATAGTACTTATAATATTATTTTTATTAAAACAAATATAAGCGCTACTTAAAGTTTAACTAACTTTTATATAAAGATATATTTAAAAGTATGCCTTTAATTAAGCTTTTTTTACTATTAAATAGTTAAAAGCGCTAATATTTTAAAGTTTACTTTAGTAGTTCGTACAATAATAATTGCTTAATATGAACTAATTATATAGCACTATTATTTTATAGTTTTAAATATTTTTTCTTGTTATATAATAAAAAAATGTGCTATTTATTAAATACTAAGTAATTTAGTTATTAAATTCTTTATTAATATTTTTAGCACTATTGTTTAACTTTAAATATTTTTTATATTTTATTACGTATAAAAAAAATTCTTTTAAAATAAGTTTTTAGCTATAAATTATTTTATATAAATTAAAAAATACGTTTTTTATATAAGCTTTTTTTTAAAAGGTATAATATATTAACTAGTAGCTTTTTTTTTAGCAAACAAAGCATTTTTTATTTATATAAAAGTTTTAGTTCTTTTAGTTATAGCTTTAAAAGTAGCTTAGCTGTTTAATTAGTTAATTTAATAACTTTAGTATAAATTTAAGTTATTAGTTTTTTATATAACTATAGTTATATTTTCAGTTTATAAAGTATAACTTATTGTTTTTTTGTATAAAAGTTTTTATTATACTGTTTAATATTATATATAAGTATGCTTATAAGTTAGCAAAAAATCTTTTGCATATAAGTTTTTAAAAAATTAATGCTATAGCTAACTTTAGTATACTTTAATATATTTATATAACGTTTATACTTAATTAAATTTTGCTTTAGTAGTTAGTGCTAAGCGTTTGCTATGCTTTTTTAAGCTTATTAAGCATTAATTTAAATATTTTATATAAAGCTAAGTTTAAGTTTTTTTTTTTATTCGTATAAAAAAAACTATTGTTTAATTAGTTTAATATTAGCTATAGTTTATATTAATATTAAAATAAATGTTTATTATATAGTATATTTTACTTTAAGTTTTGTTTAAACTAATGCAATTAATAAAAAAGTTCTTTATATAACTTTTTAAAATATATAAAAATATAACGTAATATTAGTTTTCTGTAATTTTAATATATTAGCAAGTAGTAATAAATAAACAAGCTTTGTTATATAATAAGTTATATAGCTTGCTTATATAATTTTAGCTTAAGTTTTAGCTTTTTTAAAAAGCAATATATTTATTAAAAAGTATAAATTTGTTTTATATAAACTTTATTAGAAATAAATCAAAAAACGTACTTTTAACGGCTAGATTTAATATTATATAAACATATATTTTTTGCTTTAATATTTGCAGTAAATAATACTAAATAAAGTATTTATATATTAGTTAAAAAATCGGTTTATAGCTTGCTTTTATTATATAAAAATTAAACAGCTTAAAAAAATTCCAATATTTAATATTTAGCTAAATTAATTGCAGTTAATGTTTATATTATTATGTTTAAAATTATACGTTAAAACTTAGGTTTTTAAAGAATAGTTTAATATATAAATAGTTTAAAAAGTTCTAACTATTATATAAAAAAGTATTTAGCTGTTAGCTTAGTATTAAAAATATTACTAATAGTTAAATAATTATTATATAACAAATATTTAGTAGTTTTTTTAATTTTTTAATTATAAAGTTTTTATAAGCTATTTTTATAAGCTTTTAAATTATAGTTATTTTTAACGTTAAATAAATTTTTTTTAACTTAAAGTTTTTAAGCAAAGCGCTTTATATGCTTTAATAAATTTCTTGGAAATAATTTTTTGTTCATTTTCTGAAAATCTTAGCAAACCTTTCTTAAAAGTAGTTTAATAATCTACAAAAATATAAATAGTTAGCATAGTAAAATGCTAGCTTAATATTTAGCTTAATTTTAGTTGCATAGCTAAAATTGATTTTTTAGCTTTATATTTTAAAATTAATTTAAGCATTTATTTATTATATGCTTATTAAAACGTTTTTAGCTAAATTTTCGTACGTAAAAATAACTAGCTTTAATTTTAAAAGCGTTATAAATAGTTATTTGTTTTTTTAAAATATAGTAAATTTAGCTAAATCGTATAATATATTTAATTTTATATTTAAGTTATATAAATTGTTGTTTTGCTTTTATATAATAGTATAATTAATATATTGCTTAGTATTTATATAACAATATAATTAAAAAAGTAACAAAGTTGCTTGCTATTTTCTTTATTTTGTTTTTAGTACTAACAAACAAGTTAAAAGTTTAGTTTTTATACGTAAATAAATTAAATCTTTTTTTTTTTTTTTTTGTATGTGCTTACTTTAGCTAATTAAGAAAAGTAAACTAAACAATATGTTTATACGTTAAAAAAAAAACAAGCGTAATACAAAAAACAAATCTTTTTTTAATAGGTTAAAATAAAAGTATGTTATATAACTTTATTATTACTTTAACTAATTTATAGTTTATTGTAAGTAAGTTAAAAGTGCAAATATAACTACTAATTAATATTAAATAAGCTTTATACAATTATACGTTTAATATATATATGCTAAAACAAAATATAATAATCTTTGTATTATAAGCTATTTATATTTTATATGTTTAAAAGAAAAAAAAGTTCGTACAAAACAAAAGTTCTCTTTTATGTATAAAAACTTTGCTAGCATACAAGCTAAGCTAACACTAAGATTACTTCGGTTTATATAATAGCTTTTATATAAAGTAATCTTCGTGTAAAACCTATTATACGTACTATACATAAAAGTTATAACTAATAACCAGTTATTCTAACAAATTATATATATAAATAATTGCTTTTAATAAAGTTTAAAAATTAAAATAGTAATAAGTTAAACTTTTATATAATATAATTTACTTAATATTATTATTAGCTTTTTTAACTTTGTTATTATTTCTAGGTTTTTTAAGTATAATTAACTTTATAATAAAACTATTTAATTTATGTTAATTAGTTGTTTTTTTGCTTATAAATATATTTATATTATTGCTTATTTATTTTTTAAAAAAATTAAACATTTTGTTAATTTGTTAAATTAGTAGTTTTATTGCTTTAAAACTAACATTAAGCATTATTTCTGCTTTAATTTATATAATAACATATTTAATACATATTAATAGTTTAAAATTAACTATAAATATATAATTTATAGCTTAATATATAAATAATAAAAATAATATAATAAGTTATAAATTTAAAAGTTTATTTAATAGTAATTTTATTAGTTAGCATTAATTATATTTAGTAATAACTTATTAAGCAATAAATATAGCTTTTAAGTACTAAAAACGCTTATTTAGCTTTTAAATTAAGCTTTTAATAATAGCATGCCTTAGGTTAATATATATGTTTTTTGCATTTTGTAGTAATTTTAGCACTTTAAGCACTTTTAAAAGCGCTATAGCTTAAAATGCTATACTAATTAAATATAAAAAGTTTTTTAAAGCTTATTTATAGTTAATTAGCTTAAATAACATGCTATTTTTTTTAATAAAATGCTGTTTTATTTACTTTAAACCTATATTATATAGCAATTTAGTCTTAAAATAAAAATTCTTAAAAATAGCTTATAAATTTATAATGTTAAAATATTATAGTAGTATTATTAGCTATATTTTAGCTTTTAGCAATAATTTTATATTAGCTTTAGTTTTTATTAATAAAAAAACTAGTATAACTAGTAGTTTTAATAGCTAGTTTACTAAAATATTTAATTTGCTTATTTTATATATAATTTTTATGCTAAAATATTTAATAGCGTTTAAAAAACGTATTATTTTTGCTAGTTGTTTTATTTTTGTTTTTATTGTTATAAAAAACTTATAATTTATATAAACAATAATTTTTTTACTTTTTATTTAATACTATTAATATTAAAGTATTAATATTATAGCTAATAATTTTTTCTTTTATGTTAAATAATATAATTAATATACTTTAAGCTTTTTTAAAAAATATACTACTAAATGCAAAAATATAATTGTTTTATAAAAATATAGCTGCATTAAATATGCCTTAATATAATATATGCTTAAATTAGTATTTATTATAAATAAAAGCTTTTAATTAAAAGTTTAAATAATTAGCATAATAATAATAGCTTTATAGATTTTTTATTATGCATTTTTAGCTTTTATACTTAATTTTACTTTTTAATTTTTAAGTTTTTTTATTAATGCAGTTAATAATATAATAATTAATAAGTAATTTTTAATAAAATGCTTAAAATAGCTTATAGCATTTATAAATGCTTTTATTTTTATAGTAATTTTAAATATAAGCTACTTTTATATTACTGCAACTTTTGCTAAGTTTATTTTAATGCTATTGCAAAAAACATTAAAACTAAAAAAAATACCAGAATTTACAAAAAGCAATATTTTTAATATATTAACTATTATGCTATATTTAACTAATCGTATAAATAACAAATAATAGCATTTATATAATTATTTTTTTATTTTAGCTTAAATATAAATATTATTAAATAAACTAATTAGCTATTTATAAAAAAGTTTAATTATTTTTTATATTAATGCTTAAAACGTTATTAAAGCGTTATAAAGTTTAAAAAGCATTATTATTTACTTATATAATTTAAATAATATAATAAACGCTATTTTTTTGCAATATAATTTATATATAATAATATATTAAAATCTATTTTTTAAGTTAATAAAAGCATATTATTAATACTTTATAGCTTATTATATTTAGTTTATTATATTAAGTAGTAAATAAGCTTGCTTTTTTGTTTTTTTATTAATTTTGCAATAATTATAATAAAAATGCTATATTATTAATTTATTATTTTTATTAAGCTTAATAATTATATTTAGTGCTTTTTTTAAAATTAATAGCGCTAGTAAACTTTATAGCCTTATGCTTTTTTTAATATAAATACTTTTATATACTTTTATAAACTTATATAGCACTTTTTTTTATGCTAAGTTATATTTTTATAATAATAGTTTAACTAGTAAATTATTACTTATATTAATATAATGCTTTGTTTTAGTAATAATGTTAGTTTTTTGCTTAAAATAATTAAACAATTTAAAAAAGTTTTTTATATAATAATTTTAATACTTAATAATTTATAGTTCTTTTAAAATATTTTTATGCTATTTAATAGTTATAATATAGCACTTTTTGCTAGTTATACTAATAAATAAACGCTTTATTAACTATATTAAAAAGTTTTTTTTAAACTTAAATAATATAATAACTTTATAACTATTTAAAATAGTAAAAATGCTTTTTTATTTATAAAAAATCTATTTTTTAATAGTTATATTACTTAAAAAAATATAATTTAGCATTATATTTATTATTAATGTTTATGCTTTTAATATATTATTAATAGTTATAAAATTTGCTATTATTTTGCAATTTTTAATTATTTAAGGTTTTATTTTATTAATGCTATATATTATGCTTTGTTTTTATAACTAATATAGCGCTAGCTTAAATGCTAAAAATTATAAAATATAATAATTAATATAACTATAGTTTTAAAAAATAATAAATTTATAGCTATTAGTTAGCTTAACTAAAAAAAAATTATAATAATTATTATAATTATTTTTTAGCTTTTGCTTTTTATTAAGGTTTTTTTAGCTTTTGCTTGTTTTAATTAATAAAGCAAAGCTACTTTAAGCAATATTAAAAATTTTAGCAAGTTTTTTATTAATTATATTATTTTTAAAATAATTAGTAAAGCATTACTTTATTTTATTAGCATTGTTTTTATTTTTAATGTTATTTATAATAAAAATGCGCTTAAAGCTATTAATTAAAGCTTTATTTTTAAAAGTTTTATATTTATTTTAAACTTTATTAAATTTACTAAAAAAATTGTTATAAAAAAGCTTACTTTTAATAATTATAGATTAATTAATTTGCTTTTTTTAGTTTATTTTAAAATCTTTAAGCTATTTAGCTTTTGCTTTGCAGTTTTTTATATAATAGCTAATTTTGCTATAATTAAAACACTTGTTTTATATTACTTAAGCTATAAATCTAGCTTTAAATTAGTTATTTTTATATTTTATAACTTAGCTTATTTTTTATTTATTAGTTTTAAGGTTTAAAATTATTAATATTAATAACATTTTAATATAATTTATTAATTAAATTTATGTTATGCTTAATTTTTTAGTAGTTTTAGCACTAATATTACATTTATAATATAGCATTAAAGTGTTTTATAATTAAACTATTACTTTAAAAATATTATAAATTTTTAGCTTAATTAATATTATAGCTATTATATAAAATAGCTATATAGCTTTTTTAACTATTTAATTAATATTTAAGTTACTGCTAAACTTCTTTATATATAACTAAATTATTAATATAAAATTAATTAATTTATTAATAATAATATTGCAAGTTTACTATATATTTTTAATAATTACTAATAGTTTATAAAACGCTATATAAAACTACTATAAAAAGTTTATTAATGCTTTGTTTTATATTAGTAATATATTAATAAATATTATTAATAAACTATAAAATATATTATATTTAATTAATACTTAAATTATAGCTTTTAAAAAGTTTACTTAATTAATATTATAATAATAAACAAATAAAGTGTAACGGACTTATTATATACTAATATAACAGGTTTGCTTTTAGGGTTTTAATTTGTAGGTAATAATAGGATCTTTAACAGTAGTCCGTTAAAAAGGTTTTTAAAGTACTTTTACTACTATACATTAATAAAAGTCTTAAGGGATTAAAAGTAATAAATATATTAATGCTTAGCAATTATAAAAAATTAATAGCTAAAAAACTAGAACTAAGTAAATAATTAAATATAAAAAGTGCATAATTATATAAACAAAAAAAAAGTAAAAAAAGTAGTAATTTTTTTTAAATTACTGCAAGTTTAATAAGCATTAAATTATTATAAGCTTAGTAAGCTTTAAATTACTATAAGCTTAATAAGCTTTAAATTATTGTAAGCTTAATAAGCTAAGTAAATTATTATATAATTTTAGCTTTAGCTAGCAAAAAAAGAAATATAAAGTATATATAAAAGCATTAAGCTGCTTTAAAAGCTACTTTTGTGCTAATTTTATAATATTATTCCTTTTTTTTTAGAATTGTTGTTTTAACAATTTTTTATAAGTATTTTTTTTTCCTTTTTTTTTTATATATTATAATATTAAAACGCATTAAAAAAACTAACCGCTTATTTAAAACAAAGTAAAAACTTATTTTTGCTTCCTTTATTAATTTTACTAGCTATAAAGTTATACTTTGCTTTTGTTGCTTTAATTAATTATTAATATATAAAATAACAAATAATATATTTTATTGTTTTAAATGCGTATGCATTAGTTGCTTTTATAACAAATCAAAAGTTTTAATTAACTTAATTAATAATATAGTTTTTAAATATTGTTATTTTAAAAAAAAAAAAAGCAAGCAAAATAATAGCTATTTTTAGTTTAAAAAGAATTAAAACAAGCTTAAAATAGCTTTAATTTTGTTTTAAGCAAGTTAGCTTAACTTTATATATAGAAACGTTTTTTAAAAGCAAAAAGTATTAAAATAGTTTAGCAAAAGCTTTAGTTCTTAAATAAACTAAATAAAATAAAGCGCATTAAAAAAAAACAAAAAGCACTAATAAAAAAACAAAAACAATAAAAAAAGCAAGCTAAAGCAACATAAGCTGCTTTATTTAAGTTTAATTAAAATTTTTTAGGCGTTTTTTTTAAAGTTAACTTTTTTTTTTTAATTTTAAGCAATTAAAGTATTAGCAATAAAACTAATTTATAACTATTTTAGTAGTTTTTAAATATTTTTTAAGTTTTTAAGTATTATTAGCATATAAGTATTTTTTTTATTTAATAAAATACTTTAAGTTACTATTGTTTTAATAAAAATCTAGTATATTTTTAACCTTATAAACGTTTTAATTTATTTTTATTTTTAGTTATATTTTAATAAGTATTTTAATAAATGCTAGTTCTAATAAAAAAATGTAAAAAATAAAGTAAATTTGCATATTTTTTAGTAATAATAGTTTATAGTTAATAAGTAAAATAATTTCTTTAATTTTAAAAAAGCTAAGTTTTTTAAATTTTAATTTATTGCTTAGTTGTTTTGTTTTAATTTAAGGAATATTAATGTTTGCATTTTATTTTTGTTATAATAAGTAAACTTTGTTTTTTTTTTTAAAAGTTAGTTCTTTAGTTTATTTTTTATTATAGTATACTAACATTTGTTGTTATAAAAATTAAAAGCATAATTATAATTTAGCTTATAGCGTTTTAATTTTTGTTGCAATAGTTTTTGCTTAAAATACTATAGTTAAAATAGCAAGTACTTTTATTAATGTTTTTTTTTGTTTTTTAATAGTTGCTTGCTATTTATAAACGGCTTTATGCAAAAATATATTTATATTTTTGTTTATTAATATATTATATAAAATCTGTACTATTAGTAATAATTTTATTTAATTATTTTATTAATAATTAATATAACTTTATAAATATTGTTTTAGTATTTAGTTTAGTTTTTTTGTTTATTTATTTATTTATAAGTAATAAGCAATTAAAAACTTTAGTTTAATATTAATAATGTTAAATGGGCTTTATACGATTGTACATTTAATATATATATGCTAAAATAAAGTATAATAATCTTTATATTATAAGCTGTTTATATTTTATATATCTGAAAGAAAAAAAGGTTTATACAAAGCAAAAGTTCTTTTTTATGTGTAAGAACTTTACTAGCATATAAGCTAAGCTAATACTAAGATTACTTTAGTTTATATAATAGCTTTTGCACGGAGTAGTTTTTATATAAAACCTATTATACGTACTATATATAAAAGTTACAACTAATAACTAGTTATTCTAATATTAGCTATTTTTTTTTTGGTTGTAATTTTTTTTATATAATGCTATTTAAAAAAAATAAAAAAGAATAGTTCTATAAAAAGTTAAACATTTAATACTTTAGTTTTTACAAAAAAAGGGTTACTTATATGTTTGCTTTTTTTGAACTTTATAGTTATATAAAGCCTAAGTTTAAAAATAATTGCCTTTTAAGTAAAGCACTTAAACTTTTATGCAGTTTAATTATTGCTAGCATAATTAAAGTCTTTTGTTTTTATTGTTATATAGCTAACTAACGTTAGCTAATAATATAAAGTAAAGTATTAATAGTAAGCAATTTATATTAAGGTTAATTAAGGGTTTCTTTTTTGTATAGCAGCAAGTTTAATAATATACTAAAATATAAAAGCTAGGCTTTATTTATAAAAAAAGCTTGAATTTTATAATGTTTTTTGTTGCTTTTATATCTTTAAACTTTTTATTTTGTATAGCTGCTTATTTTACTATTAGCTGCTTTATACGTACATATATATATTTATAACAGCTTTATACTTAGTTATTTTTATATATATATTTATATATATATATATATATACTTATATAATGGCTACTTTATTATAGTATAACATTAATAATTGCTAGCTTTGCATTATAAGCTAAAATAGTAGTTATAACGTTATATAATTACTAATTAGTAATTTTAGCAATTAATTGTTTTTTTAGTTACTATATATAAATATATGTTTTTGTTTTTTTTTTGTATAGCTTATTATTTAAGTAATTTATTAATAATTATCTGTTATATAAAAAGTAATAAGTTTTAAGTTGCATTAATGCTTTCGGTTAATATTAAGGTTTAAATTTTATATAGTGCTTTAATTGCTTTTACTATAGCTTAAATGATTTATTATAAAGGCTACTTTTATGCAGTATTTATTTAGTTACGTAGCATTACAGTTACTTTATGTAGCTAAAATGCTTATATAAATTATAAAAGCTTTTTATTTTAAAGTTACTAATAAGTAGTAAAATTTTAAAGTAATACATATATTATATACGTTTAATAATTATATAGTGCTTATTGCAATTATTATGCTTAAATAAATAAAAAGAGGTTAAATATTATATAGTAGTTTAGTAAAAAAAGTAAAAAAAAATATTAAGCACTTATATATAGCTTAAGAAATAATTATATAAAAGAAAATATAAAATTTGCAATGTTTTATAGTTTTTAGTGTTTTTTTTAAAATTAAATATATTTGCTTATTGCTTTTTTACTTATTATATAATTATTATAACAATTTTTATACAAAAGTATTCTTTTAACTCTTTTTTTTAATTTGTTTATACAAAAGTTGTTTTTACTTTTTTTTTACGAATGCTTTTATTTATACAATTAGCTAGTTTATAAATACTAGGGTTTTTAGCGCTTAGTTTAGTGTTTTTTTTATAAACATGTTAGCTAAATTGTTTTTATTATTAATTCATTATACTTTAAAAATTTCTTTCTTTTTGTACGATTTTTTAAATAACATAATATTAATTATAAAGCGTTTTTTTTAAGTAGTTTTTAGCTTTATTAAACAGTTATACAACAATTTCAAGTTTAAATATAATACAGCAAAAATTAAAAGTATTTTTAGTATAGCTATAATTTTTTAAAGCGTTATATAAAGGGCTATAGCACTATTAAAGCTATTTATTATACTGTATAATTTACTAGCTAGTATACTTTATGTTATTTGTTTACATTTACTAAAGTTTTAATATATAATGTTTTTTTTAATTTTAAAAGTTAGGTTTTTTTTTATATAATGCTTTATTGCAAATATAATAATAAATTTAAGTTATAAAGTTATATCGGTGTTATTTATAAATAAACCGTTTATAAAAATAAACAGTTTTATATAGCTTAAGTTTAAAAGTATAAACATTAATTTATAGTTATAATTATTTATTTACTACTTAATTTTACAGTTTAAATTCTTAATATTTATTAGTGCTAAGTTAATTATTTAAGCAGTAGCTGCAAAATTATATATAGCTTTTAGTTAATAAATATTGCTTATATAAGCGCTATATATGCATTAAAAAACATATTATTATGTAGCATTTTTTATATAAAGGTTAATTAAAACTAATTAGTTTGCTTAGCCTTTTTACATAAGTGTTATATTTTTTTTGTACAAAAAAATAACTTAACTACTATTAAATTTAATAAAGTAATCTTGTTATAAAGTTTTTTTTAGCTTTGCATAAAACTTTGCTTTATATAACTTATGTTTTTTTTTTGCTAAAAATTTAAATATAGCAAAGCTAAACGTATTATTTATTTGCAAACTTATAATGCTAAATTTATACAAAGGTCTTAATATAAACAATAAACATAAGTTATATATAAAAACTACTATACTAAGTTTTTTATAATAATATTAGTAGTAAGTTTTAAACTAATATAGCTTTAATTTAGCTAAGCTATATAATAGTTATATAATTTATATAATTATTTTTTTAAAATATTTTAAAATAAGTTTAAAAAGTAGTTATATAAAAATCTTCCGTGCAAGCTTATTTTTTAATTATACATATGCTTGCGTAATATTTTAAAGCTTGCTTAAAGCATTAAAGTTTTAAATTAACAAAAAGCTTAAAGCTAATAATAGTTATTAGCTTATTTGCTAAATTATTAGTAATTAAGTTAATACAGTTTTTTTCTTTATATTATTATAGCTTTATATAACTAATTTAGATTTTTTGTATAGTTTAATTGTTGTTTTTTTAATTTTTTATATAAAGCAAAACTTAAAAATTCAAGTATTATTATGTTTGTTTAAATTATATTTTACAAACTAAAAAACACTTTATATAACAAAGTTATTAATTTTTATAGCATTTAATTTTTTAAATAAAGCGCTAAAAGTACTAATAATGCTATTTTTACGTAACTTTATTGCTAAAGCATAATTTTGTTTCTTTTTTAAAGTTAAGAACAAATTATTAATGTTTTATATAAACGCTATAAAAAAGTTTTTAACTTTTTTAAATCTTTTGCGTTTTTTTTATATAGCTAGTTTTATAGCTAGTTTTATAGCAGTTATATTTTTTTTTTTACTATTTATTAAAGTATATTTAGTTATATAATAATATAGCTTAACTTATATTTATTTAAAGCAAATTAAACTATTTATAAAGTTAATAATTATGTTAAGTTTTTTAATTAACTGTATTTTGTACGGTTTTTTTTAGCCTTGCTTTTTACGCTATATAAAGACTTTATTGCGTAAAAATAAAAATAATACTTTGTACAAAGCTAGCTTATTACGTTTGTAAATTATATAGCTAATTTTAATTTTTGCTTATTTTTTGCAAAGCATTTTTATAGCTTTTTTAACTGCTTTAGCTCTTTATATAATATTTAACAAAAAAGGAAAATCTTAATTAACCTTTAAATATACTTTAAATATAAAAAGCATTAAAACTAAGCTATTAAGCTTTATAGTATTATTTAAAGCTTTAACTACTATTTGTAAAATTAACTTATTTTTTATATAATAACCTAGTTTAGCTTTTAATATGTTATACATATAACAAAAAAGTTTATATGCTTTTTTTATTTTATTAATAGCTTAATAAGCTTTAATAAGCATTTTTTAGCATTTTATATTTATAATTCTAGCTTAATTCTGAAATTTTTCGAACAAAAAGTTTATACTAAAGTTATATATAATATAGTTTAAAAGTTTTTAATATACGTTAATTTAGCACTTATATAAAGCTTTTTAAACATTTTATGCAAACATAAATTTTAAAAATATAGCTGCTTAAAACAATATAGCTGCATTAATTATATATAAAACCTACTTATTATTTATTTATATAGCATTAATTATAACTTTATAATTAAAGTTATAATTATTTTTAATTGTAAACTTAAAACAATAAAATGTTTAGTTATATAACTAGCAATAATAATAAAACTTTTAGATTTTTTTTAAAATAAAGCAATTAATATTATAGCTTATATAACTAAGCATATTATATAGTTTTTTTGTACAAAAGTGTTTAAAGCATTTATAAAGCTTTTAAAGTTTTGTTTTTATAAAGTATAAATTTGCTTTATATAAACTAATATTAAAAAACAAGTGTTTTTATTTTTATATAACAAAAATAGTCTTTTTGTTTTATTATATAATAATGTTTTTTATATTATTAAAATATGCTTTTAAGCAGTTAACATTTTTTAATAAAAATAAAAAAAAAGTAAAAGTATTTAAAACATAATATATAGTTATACTAAAAGCGTTTTTTATTTATATAGTGCTTATAATACTTATAATATTATTTCTGCTAAAATAAATATAAATGCTACTTAAAGTTTAACTAACTTTTATATAAAGATATATTTAAAAGTATGCTTTTAATTAAGCTTTTTTTACTATTAAATAGTTAAAAGCGCTAATATTTTAAAGTTTACTTTAGTAATTTATATAATAATAATTGCTTAATATAAACTAATTATATAGCACTGTTATTTTATAGTTTTAAATATTTTTTTTTGTTATATAATAAAAAAATGCACTATTTATTAAATATTAAGTAATTTAATTACTAAATTTCTTATTAATATTTTTAGCACTGTTGTTTAACTTTAGATATTTTTTGCATTTTGTTACGTATAAAGAAAATTCTTTTAAAGTAAGTTTTTAGTTATAGATTATTTTATGCAAATTAAAGAATATATTTTTTATATAAGCTTTTTTTTAAAAGATATAGCATATTAACTAGTAGCTTTTTTTTTAGCAAACAAAGCATTTTTTGTTTGTATAAAAATTTTAGTTTTTTTAGTTATAGTTTTAAAAGTAGCTTAGCTATTTAATTAATTAATTTAATAACTTTAATATAAATTTAAATCGTTAGTTTTTTATATAGCTATAATTATATTTTTAGTTTATAAAGTATAACTTATTGTTTTTTTATATAAAGGTTTTTGCTGTATTATTTAACATTATATATAAGCATGCTTATAAGTTAGCAAAAAATCTTTTGCACGTAAGTTTTTAGAAAATTAACATTATAGCTAACTTTAGTATACTTTAATATACTTATATAACGTTTATATTTAGTTAAATTTTGCTTTAGTAATTAGCGCTAAACGCTTGCTATGCTTTTTTAAGCTTATTAAGCATTAATTTAAATATTTTATATAAAGCTAAGTTTAAGTTTTCTTTTTTTATTTGTATAAAAAAAACTATTGTTTAGTTAGCTTAATACTAGCTATAGTTTATATTAGTATTAAAATAAATATTTATTATATAATATATTTTATTTTAAGTTTTGTTTAAACTAATATAGTTAATAAAAAAGTTCTTTATATAACCTTTTAAAATATATAAAAATATAGCATAATATTAGTTTTTTGTAATTTTAATATATTAGCAAGCAGTAATAAATAAACAAGCTTTATTATATAATAAGTTATATAGCTTGTTTATATAGTTCTAGCTTAAGTTTTAGCTTTTTTAAAAAGTAATATATTTATTAAAAGATATAAATTTGTTTTATATAAACTTTATTAAAAGTAAATTAAAAAACGTGCTTTTAATAGCTAAATTTAATGTTATATAAACATATGTTTTTTGCTTTAATATTTGCAATAAATAATGCTAAACAAAATATTTATATATTAGTTAAAAAATTAGTTTATAGCTTGCTTTTGTTATATAAAAATTAAACAGTTTAAAGAAATTCTAGTATTTAATACTTAGCTAAATTAATTGTAGTTAATATTTATGTTATTACGTTTAAAATTATATGTTAAAACTTAGGTTTTTAAAAAATAGTTTAGTATATAAATAGTTTAAAAAGTTTTAACTATTATACAAAAAGATATTTAGCTATTAGCTTAATATTAAAAATATTGCTAATAGTTAAATAATTATTATACAACAAGTATTTAATAGTTTTTTTAATTTTTTAATTATAAAGTTTTTGTAGGCTATTTTTATAAACTTTTAAATTATAGTTATTTTTAACGTTAAATAAATTCCTTTTAATTTAAGGTTTTTAAGCAAAGCGTTTTGTACGCTTTAATAAATTTCCTGGAAATAATTTTTTGTTTATTTTTTAAAGATTTTAGTAAACTTTTCTTAAAAGTAGTCTAATAATCTACAAAAATATAAATAGTTAGTATAATAAAATGCTAGCTTAATATTTAGCTTAATTTTAGTTGCATAGCTAAAATCGATTTTTTAGCTTTATATTTTAAAATTAATTTAAGCGTTTATTTATTATATGCTTATTAAAACATTTTTAGCTAGGTTTTTATACGTAAAAATAACTAGCTTTAACTTTAAAAGCGTTATAAATAGTTGTTTGTTTTTTTAAAATATAATAAATTTAGCTAAATTATATAATATATTTAATTTTATATTTAGGTTATATAAATTGCTGTTTTGCTTTTGTATAGCAGTATAATTAATATATTGCTTAGTGTTTATATAGCAATATAGTTAAAAAAATAGCAAAGTTACTTGCTATTTTTTTTATTTCGTTTTTAATACTAACAAACAAGTTAAAAGTTTAGTTTTTATATATAAATAAATTAGATTTTCTTTTTTTTTTCTTTATATATACCTACTTTAGCTAATTAAAAAAAGTAAACTAAATAATATATCCGTACATTAAAAGACAAACAAGCGTAATATAAAAAACAAATCTTTTTTTAACAAGTTAAAATAAAAGTATATTATATAACTTTGTTATTACTTTAGCTAATTTATAGTTCGTTGCAAGTAAGTTAAAAGTGCAAATATAACTATTAATTAGTATTAAATAAGCTTTATATAATCGTACGTTTAATATATATATACTAAAACAAAATATAATAATCTTTATATTATAAGCTGTTTATATTCTATATGTTTAAAAAAAAAAAAGGTTCGTACAAAGCAAAAGTTCTCTTTTATATATAAGAACTTTGCTAACGTATAAGCTAAGCTAACACTAAGATTACCTCGGTTTATGCAATAGCTCTTGCACAAAGTAGTTTTCGTACAAAACCTATTATACATACTATATATAAAAATTACAACCAATAACCAGTTATTCCAACAAATAAGTTTAAAAAAGCTAGTTTTAAACTTAAAAGTAAATAATTTATTTTAGTTTAAAATAATTTTTTTTAGTAGCTTATGCTTATTTAAATATTAATATATAAAAGCGTATATAAGTTATTTAGCTATTATATTTTCTTTAAACAATAAAAAGTAAATATATTTAGTAAGTTTATTAATAATAACTTATATTTTATTATATTATATTTTTATAATTAAATTAGTTAATAAAAATAATACTATAATAAAATTTTAAGCAATAGTGTGTTATGCTTATTTAAGTATTTATATAAGTTATAATAATTTATAAAGTTTATATTAAGCTATTTTAGCTTTATTATAAATGTTGCACTTTTTTATAATAAATTTAACTATGTTTTATAGTTTTAAAAAATTGTACTTTTTTTATAATTGTTAGATTATTTTTATTGCTTTTTAGTATTTATATAATAAATGTTTATAAAATTCTTTAATAAACTTGTTTCATAAAAATTTTAGTAAATAAACCTTATGTTTATATATTAGCTTATTATTTTTTAATTTTTTGTATTTTTATAGTTATGCTAACTTTTTTAAGTTATAAGCTTATTATAGCTATATATTTATAAAGTCTTTAAGTATAACTTTAATTTTTAAACTTTTATTTTTTTAAAGATGTAATACTTAAATGTTTTTTTTTAAAACCTTAAATTTTTTTTAACTTCGTTAATTAAATATGTTTGCTTAAATGTTTTTTTTTTCTTTAATATAACATATTTTAAAATTAAACTTAAAGAAAAAAACTATTTAATTTTTATATTGTTTAGTAATCTTTTATATAGTTATAAATTTTATTAAGTTTTAATAATTTAAATAAATTTTAATTAGCTTTATAGTTTTTATAAAAAATAGTTTTTACTTTTTAAGTGCTATAATAATTACAAGCAGTTTTTTGTTATATATAAAGTATTATAATGCTACATTTTATAGTGCTTTAAAGTAATAAGCTATTAAGTGCTATTTTCTGTTGTTTTTTAGTTGTTTTAAAACTTTTATAATTATACTATTTAAAGCATTTATTTTTAGCTTTTTCTTTTTTTATAAATTAAGTAGTTTAACTATAAAATTAAAAATAACTTTTAGTTTTAGTTCTTTAAAAGCTTTTTAAGCTTTCTTTAAAATTAAAAAAGATTTTTTTTTATATTTTTTCTTTATATACTTTATAAAGTAAAATGCCATTTTTTTAAAGTTTTAAATTAACATTTAAACATAGTTTAAAAATCTTAATGCTTGTTATATATTTATAACAATAGCTAAATTAAATATTTTTTAGTTTTATATTATATTAATTTTTAACTATTAAATTTATATTTGTTTTAAAGTAATTATAAATCCTAAAAAGTTAATTTTCTATATATACTATATATATTTTTTTGTATTAAGTTATAATTTTGCTTATTTAAATGTTTTTAATACTTAAGTTATATGTTTTTTATATTTTTTTAGTGTTTTAAAGTAAATTAAAATATTATTTAAGTAAATAAACATAAACTTATTTAAAAACTTCCGTAAAATTATTATTATTATATATTAAAAGCTAGCTAATATGTTTTATAGTTTTTATAGCATAACTATATACTTATATAATTTATATACTGTTTATATAGCAGTTTTTTATTTTTTTTTTTTAGCTATTTTAATAGCATAATATTTATTTAAAATATTAACTACTATAAACTATTTTGCTTAACTAATGTTTTTTTTTATAATTACTAGTAAAGTAAAAAAGTATTTATTTATAATAATAATTATGTTTAATAGTTAATAATTAACTATTATTTATTATATTAGTTTTTCTTTTTTATTAATTAGTTGTTTTTTATTTTTTATTTTAAGTACTAATACTATAAAATATTTAGCAAATAACTAAGATTTTTTTAAAAATTCTTTTGCTAAATTTTTTTAAATGTATTTTTATAAAGCGTTTATTTTATTTAAGCTTATATAGTATACTTAATAAAGCTTTAGTTAATATTTTTCTTTAATAAAAATGTAATAATTTTATAACTTATGTTTAAAAAGTTCTTTTTTTTTTTTTTTTTAAATAGTTTATAAAATCTATAATATATTTTTAGTATTTCGTTTAGAATTTTTTTTGCGATTTTTTTAATTTTTTTGCTTTGTTTTTTATTTTTTTAATTAATAGTTTTTGCTTTTTAGTTACGGTATAATAACTAATGGCCTTATAGCCTTATGTTTTAATGTAGCTAAATAAATATAGCTGCGCTATACTTTAATGTAGCTAAGCTAGTTTATATATATATATGGACTATTTAATAGTGCATAAACTATTTATTAGCTACATATACTGTAATTTAGCTATTTAGCTACTTTTTACAAACTACTTTATAAAATAGCTTTTTTTTTTTTTATACTTAGATTTTAATACAAATTTAGCTTTTTAAATAAAGCTTTGTTTTTTAAAATAGCTTAACGTATAATAATCTAAGTATTACTTTTCTTAAAGCACTTAAAACTGCTTTATTAAATATTTTCTTAATCTAACAAACTAATTAATTAACTAATAGGTTATTTTATTAACTTGAACTAATTACTAAAATGTAGACTTAGAACTTTTTGTTTTAGCAATATAGTGCGCTTACTAAAGAAACGTGCTATAATTAAAGCAGCTGCTTATAAAGCAGTCTAGTTTTTATTTAATAACATTAAACAAAGTTTGCTTTATATAAAAAAAAAACTTTGCATAAAAGCTTATAAACGATCTTTTAATGTATTCTTTATTTATAACTTTAATACTTATATTATAACACTAAATAAAAAAAACTTTAATAGCATAGTATATTTAGCTATTTAATTTAAGCATGCAATCTAAGAATTTTTCTTTTTAGCTAATTAGTACGTTTATAATTATTATAATTTTAACAAAAAAGCTAAAAATCTTATTAAAAGCTATATAACTACGTGTATTAAAGGAAACAATTTTGCTTTCTTTTTTAATCCATTTATAAACAAAATAAAAAAAGCTATATTTATGTTTAAAAAACTTATAAATAAAAACAGATTTTTAAGCTTGCTAAATTATCTTAAGGCATTATAGCAAAAGTTTAAGCTATAAAACATTATAATAATTACTAATATATAATATGCTTTTAATTTATATAAAATACTACAGGTAAAAAAAAATAAAGTATTAAACTTACTTAAATAAAAAGAACTTTTTGCTAATATAAGATTTAGCATATAAGTTAGCATGCAGAACTAAATTAATACACTAAAAAAAAAATTAAATGCTTTTAGATTTTTTACTAATAGGCTATATAGCAATAATAAAAAGCAGAAAAACTTTAACAACTTGCAAAAAACTAACGAACGCTTAATAAACAAGCTAAAAATAATAGCATTAAAACGTAACTACTTTTAAACATAAATAAATAAACTTAATGCATTAATAGTTAACTTAGTATAAAAAAACTAACATAATATATTATTGTTATTTTTAGTTTATATGTTACGAAATTAGCACAAAGGTAGCCTTTAAAGCAGCTTAATGTCTTTATATATACTTTGCACCTTTTTTTTTATTAGTTAAAGCTAAAGTTATATAATAACTTACTTAGTTTACTAAGCTTACAGTAATTTAAAGCTTATTAAGCTTATAGTAATTTAAAGCTTACTAAGCTTATAATAATTTAATGCTTATTAAACTTGCGGTAATTTAAAAAAAGTTACTACTTTTTTTACTTTTTTTTTGTTTATATAATTATATACTTTTTATATTTAGTTATTTATTTAGTTCTAGTTTTTTAGCTATTAATTTTTTATAATTGTTAAGCATTAATATATTTATTACTTTTAATCCTTTAAAACTTTTATTAATGCATAGTAATAAAAGTACTTTAAAAATTTTCTTAACGAACTACTGTTAAAAATCTTATTATTACTTACAAATTAAGACTTTAAAAGCAAACCTATTATATTAATATATAATAAGTTTGTTATATTTTAATAGCTTTTTAATTAATAAAACTTAATATATAAAAACAAATATTAATATAAAACGTTAAATAATAAACAATTTACAAAATAGATTTTTAAAAGTATACTAAAAAAATATTCAAAAAACAAAAATGCTAAATAGCATTATATAAGTAAACTTTACTTAATAATTAATAAACTAAATTTAAGTTATATTACTAAAAACAAAAAGTTAAAAATTAAGTTTAAAGATCTTAAAAACTTTTAGAACTAGCAATATATTAAAACAATAAACTTTACCACTTTTATTAGCTATTTTTATTAAAAAAAAAGCAGTAGCAAAAAAAAAAAAATTAAGCAATAATAGTAAAAAAAAACTAACATTAATGCTAGTACTACAAAACAAACTAGTTGCTTTAACTTAAAAAACAGCTTAAATACTAAGCGTTATAACTTTTAAACTAGCATAAATATTAGCTATAATAATTAAAGCAGCAATAATAACTATTATTATAATAATAAATTAAAGCTTTAAATAAATAATTATATTATAACTAATATTAATATTATTACTAATAAACTTAATGCTTATTTTTATTATTATTATATTTAAAGTAATAACTTAAAATAAAAAACTTAATTTTTTATTACTACTATTATTTTTACTATTAAAATTATTTATAATATTAAAAATACTAAACATTAAAAGTTTTAAACTTACTGCTTTAAAGCTTTATAATAAATTTATAAATATAAAAGCGTTTTTAATTTATGTTAAACTTTATTTAAAATAATACTTTATTACTATTATAAAAAAAAACTAAAAAATAATAACTATTTTATAATTTTTATTGAAAAAAGTATTAAAATAGTTTTAATTTATTTTAAAAAATTTTCTAAAAGCTAATAAGTTAACTAACTTTAAGCTAAAAACAAAAAAAATTTTTAAAAACTATATTAAGTTTAAAAATTAAATAAAAGCATTATTTAAAAATATTTAAAAAGCAAAACATGTAAAAAAAGCACTTTATTGCTTAAAACAAATAAAAGCAGCAATAAATTATGCTATAAAATTTAAACAATTAGTAATAATTTTAAAATTGCTTAAGCTTATATTGTTTTATTTATTTTATAATAAACTTAAAACTTAAGTTTAAAACAAACTATGCAAAATAAATAAACTAGCAAAAATTAATACATATATTAATATAGCTATTATAATTAATCGATAATTATTTAATTAGTACTTTAAAACTAAAAGAACTAAAAAAAATAAAAAAAAAAATACTTAAAAAAGTATTAAATAGAAATTTAAGCAAATTAATAAAATCTAAGAATAATAATTTTAAAATATGTTTAAAGTTAAATGTTATAACTATAAAAAGAAAAAATACTTTTAAAAACAATGCTAATTTAAAAAAAAAAAACAGAAAAAAAAGCTATAAAAAAGAAAAAAATTTTTAACTTAAAAAAAAAGTACAAGTTATAAAAGTCTAAAACAATAAAAAATAATAAAACAACTTAAAAAATACGTTTTTAAAGCAAAAATATAAAGTTGCTATTTTAAGTTAAAATAAAAATATTATACTAAATAAATTTAAATGCTTTATTTATATAAGTTAAAATAAACAAACATATAAATATTATTTAAAAGCTTTATAATTATTAAAACAAATTACAAAAAAATATATTTGCTATATAAATAATTAAAGTTATTTAATATATAACTTAAAAAAATAGTTTAATTAAAAGTAGCAAATAATAAAAAATAATAAATTAACATAGTTAATAAACTTATAAAACTATAAAAACTTTAAATTATTAAAGCTTAAAATATAGCTTAAAAAAAAATTATGTTTAAAAAAACAAAACTATAATTATAAATAATATAGTTATTAAACTAATTATAAACTATTAAAACACTTAGTTGCTAAATAAACTTAAAAAAATAAAACTTATAAAACTTTAAAGCAAAAACAAATAAAATTAAAAGCTATAAAAAACACTACAAAAAAAAACTAATAAAAATAAATAAAGTATTTTTATAGCTTAAACTGCTTTAAATGCAACAAAATAAAAAAGCATTAATAGTTAGCGCAAAAACTAATATGTTTTAAAAACTAAAGCTAGCAATTTAACTAATTGCTAAAAGTTATTATTATAATAAAACTATAATAAAAAACAATAATAATATTTTATGCTTAAAAAATCTAAAACATAACAAAGTATTATAAAATTGCTATATAGTATATTATTATTATTAATATTTATTTAATAAACTAAAAAATAATTAGTTTTTTAAATAAATTATAAAAACAAAAATATAAAACTTTTATAAATTAAAGTAGTTAGTTATAATTATAGTTTATTATAAAAATTTACAAAAATTTGCAATATTTAAAAAAAATTTTAATTGCATTTATAATATTATTTTAAAAAAATATAAAAATAACTACTATAAATATTACTAGCTAATTAAAGCATAATTATATTAAAAAATAGTTGCTAAAAGCAAAAAAGCTTAAAAACTGTAATTTAAAGCTTAACTAAAAGCAAAAATAAAACAAAGTATAATAATATCTAAAGTACTAAAAAAAATAAACATTTAAACATTTTATAAAAAAAAATCAAAAAATAAAATAAGCACTTGCTAAAAAAGCAGCAAGTAGCTAAAAAAACTAAAGCTTTACATAAAGTTTAATATAATAACTAGCAAAACTAATTTAAAATTAAACTTATATATTAAAAAAAAAATATAACACTTTAATTAATTTAAAAGTATAAGCTAATATAATTTTACTTAAAGTAACAAAATAAAATAAAATTTTTTAAAAATATAAGCAAAAATTCTAAAAGATTAAAAAATTTAATAAAAATATTTTTAGCTATAATAATAGTTATATACTTAAAAAAACTAAACTTTTTAATATATTTATATAAAAACATAAAAAACAAATTATATTAAATATTGCTA
>MU400893.1:0-26414 GCA_022578965.1 Xylaria sp. FL1777 | reverse complement strand
TAAAAAAAAAAAAAAAAAGAACTTTTTAAATATAGCTTATAAAACTACTATATTTTTATTAAAAAAAAATATTAACTAAAGCTTTATTAAGTATACTATATAAGCTTAATATAATAGACCTATTATATATTAATATAACGGGTTTGCTTTTAGGGTCTTAATTTGCAGGTAATAATAGGATCTTTAACGGTGGTCCGTTAAGGAGGTTTTCGAGGTACTCCTACTATTATGTATTAATAAAGGTCTTAAGGGATTAAAAGTAATAAATATATTAGTGCTTAGCAGTTATAAGAAATTAATAGCTAAAAAACTAGAACTAAATAAATAACTAAATATAAAAAATGCATAATTATATAAACAAAGAAAAAGTAAAAAAAGTAGTAATTTTTTCTAAATTATTGCGAATTTAGTAAGCACTAAATTATTATAAGCTTAGTAAGCTTTAAATTACTATAAGTTTAGTAAGCTAAATAAATCGTTATGTAACCTTAGCTTTAGCTAGCAAAAAAAAAGGTGCATAATATATATAAAAGCATTAAGCTGCTTTAAAAGTTACTTTTGTGCTAATTTTATAACATTATTTCTTTTTTTTTAGAATTGTTGTTTTAACAATTTTTTATAAATATTCTTTTTTTTTTTTCTTCTATATGTTATAATATTAAAGCGCATTAAAAAAACTAACTGCTTATTTAAAACAAAGCAAAAACTTGTTTTTGCTTTCTTTATTAATTCTATTAGCTATAAAGTTATGCTTTGTTTTTATTGCTTTAATTAATTATTAATATACAAAATAACAAATAATATGTTTTGTTGTTTTAAATGTATACGCACTAATTATTTTTGCAACAAATTAAAAGTTTTAATTAACTTAATTAATAACATAGTTTTTAAACACTATTGTTTTAAAAAAAAAAAAAAGCAAACAAAACAATAGCTACTTTTAGTTCAAAAAAAATTAAAACAAGCTTAAAATAGCTTTAATTTTGTTTTAAGTAAGTTAGCTTAGCTTTATATATAAAAACGTTTTTTAAAAGCAAAAAGTATTAAAATAGTTTAGCAAAAGCTTTAGTTTTTAAATAAACTAAACAAAATAAAGCGTATTAAAAAAAAACAAAAAGCGCTAGCAAAAAAGCAAAAACAATAAAAAAAGCAAGCTAAAATAGCACAAGCTGCTTTATTTAAGTTTAATTAAAATTTTCTAAGCGTTTTTTTTAAAGTTAACTTTTTTTTTTTAGTTTTAAGTAATTAAAATATTAGCAATAAAACTAACTTATAACTACTTTAGCAGTTTTTAAGTGTTTTTTAAATTCTTAAGTATTATTAGCATATAAGTATTCTTTTTATTTAATAAAATACTTTAAGTTATTATTGTTTTAACAAAAATTTAGTATACTTTTAACTTTATAAACGTTTTAATTTATTTTTATTTTTAGTTATGTTTTAATAAATGTTTTAATAAATGTTAGTTTTAGTAAAAAAATATAAAAAATAAAGTAGATTTACATATTTTTTAGTAATAACAGTTTATAATTAGTAAGTAAAATAACTTCTTTAATTTTAAAAAAGCTAAGTTTTTTAAATTTTAATTTATTGCTTAGTTGTTTTGTTTTAATTTAAAAAATATTAATGTTTATATTTTATTTTTGTTATAGTAAGTAAATTTTATTTTCTTTTTTAAAAGTTAGTTTTTTAGTTCGTTTTTTATTATAATATACTAACATTTGTTATTATAAAAATTAAAAGCATAGTTATAGTTTAGCTTATAGCATTTTAATTTTTATTGCAATAGTTTTTGCTTAAAGTGCTATAATTAAAATAGCAAATGTTTTTATTAATGTTTTTTTTTGTTTTTTAATAGTTGCTTGCTGTTTATAAACAGCTTTATGCAAAAATATGTTTATATTTTTATTTATTAATATATTATATAAAATTTATACTATTAGTAATAGTTTTACTTAATTGTTTTATTAATAATTAATATAACTTTATAAATATTGTTTTAATATTTAGTTTAGTTTTTTTGTTTGTTTATTTATTTATAGGTAATAAACAGTTAAAAACTTTAGTTTAACACTAATAAGTTTAAAAAAGCTAATTTTAAACTTAAAAATAAACAATTTATTTTAGTTTAAAATAATCTTTTTTAATAGCTTATGCTTATTTAAATATTAGCGTATAAAAGCATATGTAAGTTATTTAGCTATTACATTTTTTTTAAACAGTAAAAAGTAAGCATACTTAGTAAGTTTATTAATAATAACTTATATTTTATTATATTATATTTTTATAACTAAATTAATTAATAAAAGTAGTGCTATAATAAAATTTTAAGCAATAGTATGCTATGCTTATTTAGGTATTTATATAAGTTATAATAGTTTATAAAGCTTATATTAAGCTATTTTAGCTTTATTATAAATATTGTATTTTTTTATAATAGATTTAACTATGTTTTATAGTTTTAAAAAATTGTACTTTTTTTATAATTATTAAACTATTTTTATTGCTTTTTAATGTTTATATAATAAGTGTTTATAAAATTTTTTAATAAACTTATTTTGTAAAAATTTTAGTAAGTAAACCTTATGTTTATATATTAGCTTGTTATTTTTTAATTCTTTATATTTTTGTAGTTATACTAACTTTTTTAAATTATAAGCTTATTATAGCTATATATTTATAAAGTCCTTAAGTATAACTTTAATTTTTAAGTTTTTATTTTTTTAAAGATATAATATTTAAATGTTTTTTTTTAAAACTTTAAATTTTTTTTAACTTTGTTAACTAAGTATGTTTGCTTAAATGTTTTTTTTTTTTTTAATATAATATATTTTAAAGTTAAATTTAAAAAAAAAAACCATTTAATTTTTATATTGTTTAGTAATCTTTTATGTAGTTATAAATTTTGTTAAGTTTTAATAATTTAAATAAATTTTAATTAGTTTTATAGTTTTTGTAAAAAATAGTTCTTACTTTTTAAGTGCTATAATAATTACAAATAGTTCTTTATTATATATAAAGTATTATAATACTGCGTTTTGTAGTGCTTTAAAGTAATAAGCTACTAAATACTATTTTTTGTTGTTTTTTAGTTGTTTTAAAACTTCTGCAATTATACTTTTTAAAGCATTTATTTTTAGCTTTTTTTTTTTTATAGATTAAATAGTTTAACTACAAGGTTAAAAATAACTTTTAGTTTTAGTTCTTTAAAAGCTTTTTAAGCTTCTTTTAAAATTAAAAAAGATTTTTTTTCGTATTTTTTCTTTATATACTTTATAAGGTAAAATGCTATTTTTTCAAAGTTTTAAATTAACATTTAAACATAGTTCAAAAATTTTAATGCTTATTATATATTTATAATAATAATTAAATTAAGTATTTTTTAATTTTGTACTGTATTGATTTTTAATTGTTAAATTTATATTTGTTTTAAAATAATCGTAAATTTTAAAAAGTTGATTTTTTATATATACTATATATACTTTTTTATGTTAAGTTATAATTTTGCTTGTTTAAGTGTTTTTAATACTTAAGTTATATGTTTTTTATGTTTTTTTAGCGTTTTAAAATAAATTAAAATATTATTTAAGTCAATAAACATAAATTTATTTAAAAACTTCCGTAAAATTATTATTATTATGTATTAAAAGCTAACTAATACGTTTTATAGTTTTTATAGCATAACTATATACTTATATAGTTTATATATTATTTATATAGTAGTTTTTTATTTTTTTTTTTTAGCTATTTTAATAATATAATATTTATTTAAAATATTAACTGCTATAAATTATTTTGCTTAGTTAATGTTTTTTTTTATAATTATTAGCAAAGTAAAAAGGTATTTATTTATAATAATAATTATATTTAATAGTTAATAGTTAACTATTATTTGCTATATTAGTTTTTTTTTTTTATTAATTAGTTGTTTTTTATTTTTTATTTTAAGTACTAGCATTATAAAGTATTTAACAAATAACTAAAATTCTTTTAAAAATCCTTTTGCTAAGTTTTTTTAAATATATTTTTATAAAGCGTTTGTTTTATTTAAGCTTATATAATATACTTAATAAAGCTTTAGTTAACATTTTTTTTTAATAAAGATATAATAATTTTATAAGCTATATTTAAGAAGTTCTTTTTTTTTTTTTTTTTTAAATAGTTTATAAAATCTATAATATACTTTTAATATTTCGTTCAAAATTTCTTTTGTAATTTTTCTAATTTTTTTGCTTTGTTTTTTATTTTCTTAATTAATAGTTTTTACTTTTTATTAAATTAAAAAATTGCTAGCTTTTAGCTATAGTATTCCTAAAATAATATTATAATTAAATATATTAACAATATTTAATATAATTTATTTTTTGTATTTTTATATAAATATATTAAAAGGTTTAATTTCTTTAAGTATATAACTATTATTATAGCTAAAAGTACTTCTATTAAATCTTTTAATTTTCTAAAATCTTTGTTTATATTTTTAAGAAATTTTATTTTGTTTTGCTACTTTAAGTAAAATTATGTTAGCTTATATTTTTAAATTAATTAAAATGTTATACTTTTTTTTTTAATATATAAGTTTAACTTTAAATTAGTTTTATTAGTTATTATATTAAACTTTATGTAAAGCTTTAGTTTTTTTAGCTACTTGCTGCTTTTTTAATAAGTATTTATTTTGTTTTTTAATTTTTTTTTATAAAATGTTTAAATACTTGTTTTATTTTGCACTTTAAATATTATTGCGCTTTATTTTGTTTTTGCTTTTAATTAAGCTTTAAATTACAGTTTTTAAGCTTTTTTGCTTTTAGCAACTATTTTTTAATATAATTATGCTTTAATTAGCTAGTAATATTTATAGCAGTTATTTTTATATTTTTTTAAAATAATATTATAAATATAATTAAAATTCTTTTTAAATATTATAAATTTTTATAAATCTTTATAATAAACTATAGTTATAACTAACTATTTTAATTTATAAAAGTTTTATATTTTTGTTTTTATAATTTGTTTAAAAAACTAATTATTTTTTAGTTTATTAAGTAAATATTAATAGCAATAATATATTATATAGCAATTTTATAGTACTTTATTATATTTTAAATTTTTTAAGCGTAAAATATTATTATTGTTTTTTATTATAGTTTTATTATAATAATAACTTTTAGTAATTAATTAAATTATTAGCTTTAGTTTTTAAAATATATTAGTTTTTATATTAATTATTAATGCTTTTTTGTTTTATTATATTTAAAGCAGTTTAAACTATAAAAATACTTTATTTATTTTTATTAGTTCTTTTTTTATAGTATTTTTTATAGCTTTTAATTTTATTTGTTTTTGCTTTAAAGTTTTATAAATTTTATTTTTTTAAGTTTATTTAACAACTAAATATTTTAATAATTTATAATTAGTTTAATAATTATATTATTTATAATTATAGTTTTGTTTTTTTAAATATAACTTTTTTTTAAGCTATATTTTAAACTTTAGTAGTTTAAAGTTTTTATAGTTTTATAAGTTTACTAACTATATTAACTTATTACTTTTTATTATTTGCTACTTTTAATTAAACTATTTTTTTAAGTTATATATTAAATAATTTTAATTGTTTATATAATAAATATATTTTTTTATAATTTATTTTAATAATTATAAAGCTTTTAAATAGTATTTATATGTTTATTTATATTAACTTATATAAATAAAACATTTAAATTTGTTTAATATAGCATTTTTGTTTTAACTTAAAATAATAATTTTATATTTTTGCTTTAAAAACATATTTTTTAAATTGTTTTATTATTTTTTATTGTTTTAAACTTTTATAACTTATATTTTTTTTTTAAGTTAAAAAATTTTTTTTTTTTTATAGCTTTTTTTTCTGTTTTTTTTTTTAAATTAGCATTGTTTTTAAAAGTATTTTTTTTTTCTATAGTTATAACATTTAACTTTAAACATATTTTAAGGTTATTATTTTTAAACTTTACTAATTTGTTTAAATCTTTATTTAATATTTTCTTAAGTATTTTTTTTTTTGTTTTTTTTAGTTTTTTTAGTTTTAAAATATTAATTAAATAATTATTAATTAATTATAATAGCTATATTAATATATATATTAATTTTTGCTAGTTTATTTATTTTATATAGTTTGTTTTAAACTTAAGTTTTAAGTTTATTATAAAATAAATAAAATAATATAAGCTTAAGCAATTTTAAAATTACTGTTAATTGTTTAAATTTTATAGCATAATTTACTATTACTTTTATTTGTTTTAAGTAGTAAAGTGCTTTTTTTGCGTGTTTTGCTTTTTAAATATTTTTAAATAATGCTTTTATTTAATTTTTAAACTTAATATAGTTCTTAAAAATTTTTTTTATTTTTAGCTTAAAATTAGTTAACTTATTAGCTTTTAAAAAATCTTTTAAAATAAATTAAAATTATTTTAATACTTTTTTTAATAGAAATTATAAAATAGTTATTATTTTTTGATTTTTTTTTATAATAATAATAAAATGCTATTTTAAATAAAGTTTAGCATAAATTAAAAAAGCTTTTATATTTATAAATTTATTATAAAGCTTTAAAGCAATAAGTTTAAAACTTTTAATGTTTAGTATTTTTAATATTATAAATAATTTTAATAATAAAAGCAATAATAATAATAAAAAGTTAAGTTTTTTATTTTAAGTTATTACTTTAAATATAATAGTAATAAAAATAAGCATTAAGTTTGCTAATAATAATATTAATATTAATTATAGCATAATTACTTATTTAAAACTTTAATTTATTATTATAATAGCAATTATTATTGCTGCTTTAATTACTATAATTAATATTTATGCTAGTTTAAAAGTTATAATATTTAATATTTAAGCTATTTTTTAAATTAAAACAATTAGTTTATTTTGTAGTACTAGCGTTAATATTAATTTTTTTTTATTGCTGCTATTTAACTTTTCTTTTTTTATTACTGCTTTTTCTTTAATAAAAGTAGCTAATAAAAGTACTAAAGTTTATTGTTTTAATATATTACTAGTTCTAAAAATCTTTAAAATTTTTAAACTTAATTTTTAACTTTTTATTTTTAATAGTATAACTTAGATCTAGTTTATTAATTGTTAAATAAAATTTATTTATATAATATTGTTTAACATTTTTATCTTTTAAATATTTTTTTAATATACCTTTAAAAGTTTATTTTATAAATTGTTTATTATTTAACTTTTTATATTAGTATTCGTTTTTATATATTAAGTTCTATTAATTAAAAAGCTATTAAAATATAATAAACTTATTATATACTAATATAATAAGTTTACTTTTAAAGTTTTAATTTGTAAATAATAATAAGATCTTTAATAATAGTTCATTAAAGAAGTTTTTAAAGTACTTTTACTATTATATATTAATAAAGGTTTTAAAGAATTAAAAGTAATAAATATATTAGTACTTAGTAGTTATAAAAAATTAATAGCTAAAAAACTAGAACTAAATAAATAACTAAATATAAAAAATGCATAATTATATAAACAAAAAAAAAGTAAAAAAAGTAGTAACTTTTCTTAAATTATTGCAAGTTTAATAAGCATTAAATTACTATAAACTTTATAAGCTTTAAATTACTATAAGCTTAGTAAGCCTTGAATTACTATAAGCTTAGTAAGCTGTAAGCTTAGTAAGCCTTAAATCACCGTAAGCCTAATAAGCCTTAAATCACTATAAGCCTAATAAGCTAAATAAGTCGTTATGTAACTTTAGCTTTAGCTAGCAAAAAAAAAAGTGCAAAGTATATATAAAAGCATTAAGCCGCTTTAAAGGCCACCCTAGTGCTAATTTTATAACATTAGCTTAGCATAAAATAAAAAAAAGTTAATAAAATTATTTTGTTTTAAAGAATTAATATAAAAAGCCAAAAAGCTTTATATAAAATAATTAATTATATGTTTTAATATATAGCTAGTTATATTTATTATTTTATTTATAAAAAAGAATTAATATTATAAATCCAAAAATAAAAATAAAAACTATAAAAAGAAAAAAGATAGCTTATAAAAAACTAACTACTTTAAAACTAAAAAAAACAAAAGAAAAAAGGCCTTTAAAAAATAAAATATTTTAAAACCTAAAGTCTTTTTAAAGACTTTAGGTTTTAAAATATTTTGTTTTTTAAAAGCTGTTTTAAAAGTATAAATAAGCTAATAATACAAACAAAAATAAAAAAAAACAAAAAGAACAAAAAATAAAGCATACTATAGTTATATTAATAAAAATAAAAGTGCAAAATTTGTTTTTATATATAATAATATGCATTATTAAATAAAAAAAAAAATTACTAGCTAAGCTAATTATAATAAACTAGTAGTAAAAAAAAAAAAGCAAAAGTAAAAAAATAATGCTTGCTAAAAACAAAAGCTTTACTAGCAATAAAAACAAAAAGATTTTGCTATAACAAAGTAAAAAAAAAATTAAGCAATAAAGCAATAAGCTTATTTAAAATATAAAGCATAAAAAACAAAAAAAAGATCAAAAAAAAAAAATAACTAGTTTTAAGGCGTTTAAAACAGTGCTATTACTTTTGTTGCTATTAAAAAAGCTTAAGTTACTAGAACTAAAAAAACTTTAAGATTAAAAACAAGCAAAAAAAGCAAAAAAAAAAAAAAAGTTTTAGTTTAAGCAGTTTAAAATCTATAGCATTATTATTATTTAAATCTAAAAAAGCAAAGCTATTTATATATAGTAGTTCTAAAAATTACTTAAATAAAAAAATAAAAAGTAGCAATAGCACTTAAAAATAAATAAAAAAAAGTTAGGTAATTAAAAATAAAACGTTTGTAAAAAAAAAAAAAAAAAATAAGCAAAATTAACTGCAAGTAAAATAACAGTAGTACAAAAGCAAATTAAAAGTTAAAAGCAATAAAATAAAAGTATAAAAATATATAAATACTAAAGTATTTTTATTAAAAAATAAATTAAAAAAAAAAATATAAAATTAACTAAAAAATTAAGCAGCTTTTTGTTTTAGTTTAATAATTTGTTATACTTAAGCTTTTTTGCGTTTTTGCTAATTACGTTTAGCAGCTAATAAAAGCATAGTAATTAAGCTACAAAAAAAACAGTAAAGCAAGCAAAAATAATAACAGAACAAATAAAAGCGCTAAAAAAAAGCAAGCAAAAATAGCAACACAACAAGTAAAAGCGCTAAAAAAAAGCTAAAAAAGCACTAAACGAGCACTAAACAAGCATTAAAAAATAAGCTTAATAATAGCGCGCAACTTAAAAAAAAACAAGCTATAACAGAAATACAAATGTAATAAAAACAGAAAAAAAAAAAAAAAAAAAAAAAGTAATAGTAATAAATAATAAAATTTATAAACAAATTTTCATAATATGCATTAAAAAGGTTATAATATTGCAAAAAAGTTAATACATAGAAGATTAAGTATATTAAGCAGCAAAAAAAAAATAATTAGCTTTAAATAAAGCAATACAAAAGTACTATTATGTTAAGCCAGCAAATTACAGAAATAAAGGCACGCAAAGCTAGCAAATAATTAAGCATAAAAGCTATTAATAAAAAAATCAATGGAAATTTTCACTAAGTTAAACGCATAAATACGCTGCTAACCTTAACTTAAGGAACAAAAAGATAATAAGTAAGCTGGCTTTTTACTAGAAAATTATATTTAAAAGCCCTTAAAGTACTTTAGTAATAGCCTTCTTAAGAAATAAAATAAAAACAAAGCAAAAATTTATGCTAAAACATATAAAATGTTTAATTTAATAACATATAATGCTGCTTATACAAAGTAAACTAAAAAATACATAAAACGGAATATTAAACGCTAAAAGCTTAATTTGCTGCAAATGCTGCTTTTTTTACTAAAATTTACAAATAATCTATTTATATTTGCGCTTTTTAATTAATATTTATTTAGCTTAAATAAAAAAGCATAATAAATAAATAACGTAAATTTTGCTAATATTTTATTATTAAAGCTTAAAGCTATAATTAGTACACTTATTTTATAAACGGTTATAATAAAGCTAACGCTTAAACTTATTATATAAAACATATTTATAGGAATTCTTTTTTTAGTGCTCTTAAAAAACCGCTATAAAAACTTTTATGCTGTGTTTTTTCTTAAGAATAGCTTTAGCACCTATGCAGAAAAAAGGTAGCACTATAACAAATTATTAAGGTATAGCAAAAAAAAGCAGTGTTTTTTTATTTCTTAGTACTAAAATATTAGCTTAAAATGCTTTTGCTATTACTAATACACTAAATTTAACACAAGCAAAATTTTTTGCTTTATTTTCTTTTTTTGCTATAAATTTAAAAGCTAGGCAATATACTGCTACAAAAACTTAATAATAGCTAGCATTTTTAGCACTAATACATAAATTAATAAAAAATAAAAAACGGAAAAAGAAAGCAAATATAGGCAATATTATAGCTAATTTTTTTAAAGCACTAAAAGCTTTTACTAATATGCGCATACAAAACATTATAAATTATAGTTTTTATTGTTTTTTATTTAATATCTCCTTTTTTATAGTATAATATTTATAACGTAGTTTTTGCGGTTTTTTATTTAATATTTTATTTTTTATAGTGTTATATCTAAAATGCAGTTTTTGTGGTTTTTTATTTAATATTTTATTTTTTATTGTGTAATATTTATAACGCAGACTTTTTATGTATATTAATTTATTTAATAACTGCAGATTTATTTTTCGAAAAAACAAAGTATTAATTATGTTTAGTTTTTTTTATAAATGCACAAATGTTGTTTATAGCGTAGCAAACTATATTAGCTTACATTTTTGCTTTTTTTAAGCTAATAAGTTTAGTTTCTTTTATATAAAGTAATATTAATTTATTTAGCAGCTAGTATAATTGAGCATTTTTTATACGTTTAAGGTAGTTTTTGTAAAAAAGTTATCTTTTAAATAATAACTATAATAAAAAAGCTTTACTTTAGTTTTACTTTTGTTGTTTTTAGTAGTAAATAAACATATATTTTGCTATATACCTTAAAAACATACTAATATATTATTTATAAATTTAAATAAAGTAAGCACTTTAGCTTATTAAAGCATTATTAATGTTTGTTTTATTTGTTTTGTAATACTTTAGCTTAGCAAAAAATTAATAAGAATTATTTTATCTGTTTTATAAAAATGCTATTACTTTTTATACTGTTTTTGCGTTTTTTTTAAAGCTAGACTATTATATTAAAGATTATGTTAGTTATGCTATGCGCGTTAAAGTAAAAATCAAGCATAAAAAAACATTAATTTAAAACAAAAAAAAAAATAATTAAAACAGTTATTTGTACTAGTATAACAAATAAAAAGATTATAAGTAGTTAATAAATACTTTAGGGTTTTTAGTAATATAAAAGTGCTACGTTTGCTGCTTTGTTTTTTAGGCCTTTATTTAGTGCTTTTAATTTGCTAGGTATTAGCGCTTTTATGTCTTTATTTAGTGCTTTTTATTAGTTAAGTATTAGCGCTTTTAAGATTTTTTTTGTTTGTTTTTATATGTTTTTAAATGTTGTTCTTTTATAGCAATTTAAATAATTCCTTTACTTGGAAAAAAGTAGCCAAAAATAAGTTATTTTTATACTAAGTTTATTATAATGCTTTAATAAATGCTTGCAGTATCTTTTTTAGGCATAAAAACATGTTTAATATTTGCAAAGCAAAGTTATTTCGTTTACGTTATTATTTAAGGATGCTATAATAATTACAGCTTTTAAAAATATTCTGTTTTTATATTAGTAACATTTAAAAGCAATAAATATTAAAAATAATTATAATAATATAAAAAAACAAAATGTTACTAGTAATAAGCTTGCAAAACAAAGTACTTTAGCTTAGTTTACGTTATTATTTAAGGAGTTTATTATAATTATAGTTTCTAAAAATATTCTGTTTATATATTAATAACGTTTAAAAGCAATAAATAATAAAAATACTTATAATAACACAAAAAAACAAAACATTGCTAGTAATAAGCTTGCAAAGCAAAGTATTTTAGCTTAATTTATGTTATTATTTAAAGAGTTTATTATAATCGCGGTTTTTAATAATGTTTTGTTTATATATTAGTAACGTTTAAAAGCAATAAACAAAAGAAAAAAAAAAAACAATAATACAAAAAAACAAAATATTACTAATAAAAAGCTATACTATAGCAGTATAAATTATTTTTTCTTTTTTATAGTTTATATAAAAAAAGAATAAATTACTATTATTAAGTTTACTATAAGCTAGCTTTAATTAATTTACTTTTATATTAATTATTAATTAAGTTTTTTAAGCAAAAAATGCTTAATTAACAATTAATAAAAAAGCAAATTAAATAAAGCTAGCTTATAATAATTTTATTAAAAGCTATAGATTTGCTTCTTTATAAATAACGAAGTTCTTTAAGCAAAAAATGCTTAATTAATAGTTTATAAAGAAGCAAATTTGCAGTAAAGCAAAGTAAGCCGTAATAAAAAAAAAAACAAAAGAAATAACTAATGCATTTTGTATAAGGTGCGCAAAAGAAATACTTATGCTTTTTATAGTAATATGTTTATAAATTATACACATAAAAACAAAAAAAAAAACATATGCATTTTGTATTAAGTATTTATATAAGCTATTTATGCTTATTGCTATATTACGTTTTTATAGTATTTATTTAAGTACTTAAGTATTTATAAAAAAAAAAAAAAAACAATAGATATGCTTTTATTTGCGTTTAAAATAAAGCTGCTTTTTAAGTTACTATAGCAATACGTTAATATGTTTTATATGTTCAAAAAAAAAAAAACAGCTAACGCACTTTTAATAGCGTATATAGCAAAATAGCTTTTGCTTTTTATAATAATGCGTTTTTTTGTATGTTATATGTATAAAAAAAAAATAGCTAATATATTCTTTTAATAGTATGCTTAATAAAGTTGCTTAAGCTTATTACTGCTATACGTTTTTATATTATAAACTTATTACTGCTTAAAATAAATAAAAAAGCTTTTTATATATAAGCTTTGCTTTAAAACTTTGCAAAATATACTTTTTTTGTTTTTTTATATAATAAATAGCTTAAATAATATGCGTTGCTTTTTAACTTTTTAGAACTTATTTTCTGTTTTTTTATACGTAAACAGCTTAAATAATATATGTTACTTTTTAATTCTTTTTAACCTATTTTTTATTGCAGCTAAAAGCTTTTTTTTATTACGAATATAAAGCGTGTTTTCTTTTTTTTAGTTAAATTTAATATATAAAACAAAAAGAAAACTCTAAAAAAGCAACAAAAAACAATTAAATATAAGATATGCTATAGCTTAAAAGCTTTTAAGTAAAAAAAAAGTAAAGAAAAGTTTAGTTTATTGCTATAGCTAAAAAAAGGTTAGTTTTGCTTTATTATTCGGACATATAGTTAAAAAAAAAAAAAAAACAATTAAGCTTATAAAACAGCTTATAGCATGTAGTTCTTTTAAAAAAAAAAGCTTTTAAATAAAAATAACGTATATATATAAAAATGCATTAAAAAATAAATGCACGTATGTAATTATAGTTTATAACTATGTTTTTTGCTAGCATTAATAAAAAAGTGCAACATAAATAAAAAACAAAACGCATGCTTGCTATAAGTATTATTAGTTATATATAAATCAAAAAAAAAGCTAAATTTCTTTGTTATAATTTTTAGTTAGTTAAATAATAAAACAATTTAAAGTTAACGCTATAATGCAGTATTAAGACTTTTTTTATGCAAAAAAAAAACAAAAATACAAAAATAATAATTATTTTGCAAACTTTCTTGCTTTAAAATCTATTATTAAAGCATATATACTTTGTAGTTTTAGTGCATTAAAAAAACATAAAAAACAAAATAGTAGAAAAAAAATAACAAAAAAATATATACTAAAAAAAAAAAAGAAAAAAATAAACGAAAATAAAATAAAATAAAAAAACAAAGTATAACTATGTTATAACTATAATAAGTTTAAAAGCAAAAAAAAAAAAAAAGCTAAAAGTATGTTATTATTTATGTATATAAGTTACTAAAAATGCTACATGTACTAAAAATTATATGTTTACTTAAATATGCTAATAGATTTATTATTATAAGTAGTATAAAAAAGCAATTGTTTTTTTTTTTAAAAGTAAATATAAATTAACTTTTTATATTTATGCTTGCTTTTATAAAAAATTTTGCAAGCGCAAAAAAATTACAGAAAAGGTTTTTACTATTACGTTTTATATGTTATAATTTCGTTTAAAAGCTTTTTTTATATTTCGGTTACGTTTAAGAAAACATTTTGTAGCAGTATTTTATACAGAAAGTCCTTTTAATATAGTTAAATTTTTATTTCTTTTTTATTTTATATTTTTTTTATTTTATATCTTTTTTATTTTATATATTCTTTTTATTTTATATATTTTTTTTATTTTATATTTTTTTTATTTATTATTTTTTTTATTAATCTATTTATTTATTATATTTTTTATTTTTTTTTATTTTTAAGTATTTTAATTTTTTATTTTTTTTCTTTTGTATTTTCTTTTTTTTTTTTTTTTTTTTTGTATTTTTTATTTATTTTAACACAGTTTTTATAATTTCAACTTTTATACAAATTTTAAAACATAATTAAAAGTAACAATAATAAAGCTAATATTGTAGCTTTTTTTGCTTAAAAAAAAATTTATTAAAACTTGCACTTTTAACTTTTTTTAAGTGCTAATACTTTTTTTGCTAAGATTTTATAATAATAATAATTGTTTTTATAAAAAACTAGCTGCTTAGCAACGTTTTTTTTTTTATATAAAAAAGCAAACATTTTTTCTATTAGTGCTATAATAGCTAATTTAATATATGTAAAAACTTTTTGTTTTTATTAAATCTTTTGCTTAGTTTTATAAAAAATGCTAAAAAAGCAAGTAATTAATAAATAGCTTATTTTTTAAGCGGTTTTATATAGCATAATGCTAATTTATTATATATAAAAGCTAAATGTTTAAAACTTAAATATAGCTTAATTAGCTATAGCTTAATTAACTGTAGTAAATAACTATATAAAGTTTTATATTAGCTTTTAAATAATAGTTTTAATTACTAGTGCTATAAATAATAAAACAGCAAAAAAGTATAAAACTTTAATATAGCTTAATTAGCTATAGTTTAATTAGCTATAATAAATAATTATAAAAAGTTTTATATTGGCTTTTTAAAAATAGCTTTAATTACTAAAGCTATAAATAATAAAACAGCAAAATTTTTATTTAGCGATTTTTTTAAAAAGCAACTTAAATAAAATAAAACATATTTAATAGTAAGCTTTATTTGTTTTAAAATAAAAAAGCACTAGCTTTTAAATAGTAGCTTTAATTATAAGTATAATAAATAATAAAATAGCAAAATCTTTACTTAGTAATTCTTTTAAAAAGCAACTTAAATAAAATAAAATATATTTAGTAGTAAGCTTTATTTGTTTTAAAACAAAAAAGCACTAGCTTTTAAATAGTAGCTTTAATTATTAGTGCTATAAATAATAAAATAGCAAAAAGTATTTAAAACTTAAATATAGCTTAATTAGTTATAATAAATAACTATATAAAGTTTTATATTAGTTTTTAAATAATAGCTTTAATTACTAGTATAGTAAATAATAAAATAGCAAAATCTTTACTTAGTAATTTTTTTAAAAAGCAACTTAAATAAAATAAAATATATTTAATAGTAAGCTTTATTTGTTTTAAAATAAGTAATATATTAATTACTAAAGCTTTTTATAGTTTTGTTTTTAAAAGCAAAAATTTTTGCATTTTAAGCTACTAAAAAAAAATTAAAAAAAACTAAGCAATCTTTTTAGTTTATGTTTTAAAGCTAAAATTATAAATTACTGTTAAAAAGTTAAAAAAAACTAAAATTTTAGTTTTAAAGCTAAAATTTTAAGCTATTGCTAAAAAGTTAATAAAACTTAAGCAATTTTTTTAGTTTTAATTTTAAAGTTAAGATTTTAAGCTATTATTAAAAAGTTGCTAAAAACTAAAGTTTTAATTAAAAAGCAAAAATTATTATATTTTTAAGTTATATTTTAAAAGCAAATATTTTTATATTTTAAACTGCTATTAAAAAATAAAAAATACTTAAGAAATTTTTTCTGTTTTATTTTTAAAACTAAAAATCTTTACGTTTTAAACTATAGCAAACCTACTAAACACTTTTTGCTATTTTTATATGTATTATACTATAAAACACTAGAACTATATTATGTAAAATAAAAACTATTAAAAATAGTTTTACATATTAAAAAAAGAAGCTATTTTGCTTTTATAAATTAAAAATTTCTTTTAAGCTACTATAAAAAACTAAACAAAAACTAAGCAATTTTTCTAGTTTTAGATTTTAAAACAAAAAATGCTTTTATTTTTAAGTTTAGTGCAATAATAGTTTTACTTAAAAGCTAGCTTTATAATATAAGCTATAGCAGCAAAACTAATATATTAACTAAAGTAATTATGTTATATTTAACTTAGTTATTTTGCTACTATTTTAAAAAGCTAGATTTAATGCTTAATAAAAAAACATTACAAAATTTTAAAAAACTAATAACTAATATATAAACAAAAGCAATAGCAATAAAACTAATAAGCTAATAAAAGTAAAGTAAAATAATTTTATATGCTTTTTAATGCTTTTATGCTGCTTTATATTAATGTTATGCTATTTTATGCTAGTTTAAAAGCTTTTTTTGTTTATTTATAAAATTTTTTATATTTTAAAAGCAGTAAAAAATAGCAATTAGCTTTTTTTGCAAAAAAATATATATAAAGTTTTTAAATATAGTAATTTGCTTTATATAGCAACTTTTTGCTTTACTTTAAGATTTTTTTAATAAAGTTCTTATACTTATAACACGTATAATATAAACAAAAATTACGTAATAAAGTAAAAGCTTAATAAAATTAAAGAAAAAAAACCTTAGTAAAAAGAATTAGTAAATAATATAAAAAATATAAAGTAAAAAATCGTATATTTTACTAATTATATATGTTAAGCATTTTATAAATACGTAAAAAAATAACATAGTTAATATAGCAATAATTACTAATATATTAATAAAAGCAGTTATAATATATAACAAAAGCAATTATAGCTAAATAGCAATAATAGCTAATAATTTAACAAAAAAAATTACAGCATTTTTAATGTATTAATAAAAATAAATATAATATATAGCATACTAACAAAAGCAAAATAGCTATATTTTATATAAAAAAGCAAAAACCTTTTATTAAGTATAAATTTATAAAGAAAAGCTTGCTGCTTTTAAAAGCTATACTAATTATTATAGCGCTTAAAACATTTTTTTTGTAAAGCTAAGCTTAGTACTTTTATTATAACAAGCAATACATTTTTGTATTTTTTTTAGCTGCTAAAAAAAAGCAAAATATTATAGCTAGCAATACAAATAATATATAAACTAACGCTTTTTTTATTAAAGCTTTGTTTTTTTAAGCTTTTAAGCTTACTTTTTTTGTTTAAAAAAGCAAAGGCCTAAATATATACTAAGCAAATATTAAAAAAAACAACATTACTAACTTTAAGCTTTTTATTTTTAAGCAAACTTAAAAAACAACAAAATATTATATAAAAATAAATATTAGCTTAGCAAAACTATATATTAAATACGTTTATATAAACTATAATTGTTTTTTTAAATATTTATATTTTTTTTAAAAAGTATACTAGTAAACTTTTATAAAACTAAACGTAATAAAATAATTAAAATAAAAAAATATTACGTTTAAAGTAAGTATAAAAAGCAGTAATACGTTTATTATATGCTATAAAAATTATAATAAATAAAAAAGCTATATATACTTTTAGCTATATATATATGCTATATTGCTTTTATAACTAATAGATTTTATTGCTATAATTTTTAATATAACATTAATAAAATTAAACTTTATATAAAGAATTTAATATTATATAAGTTACGTTTTATAAATAATAATATAGCGTAAACCTTTTAAGTAAAAAACAAATAACACTATAAAAAACTTAAAAAAAAAAGCAATGCTATATAAAGAACTAATAGTTAGCAATAATGCTATATAAGCTACTTAAAGCAATGCTATATAAGTTTTTAAAAAAACAAATATTACTAAAGTAATAATAATTTAAATTACTTTAAGTTATTTTTTTAGTATGCTAAATTTTTTTTAAAAACAATATTATTTTATATTAGTTTTTATATATTAAAAAATAAGTTAAAATATAGTTATTATATAATTTTAAATATTTTATTTTTAATAGCTTTTATTAGTTTTGCTTTAGTTTTAGGTTTTATTATAGCTACTTATAATTATTAAAATTATAGCTATTATTTGTTTTTAGCTTTATATTATTTATAACGTTTATTTCGTTTTTTTTTTTGCTAGTTTTATTGCTATTAGTTAGCTTTTTTGCTAGCTTACGTTATATAGCTAGCTTTATGTTTAGCTTTTTATACAATGCTATATATTTTATAAAGATTTTTTTTGCTAACATGCTTATTTAATATAGCAATTTAAATGTTAGTACTAAGCTATTAACTTTTAAGTTTTTTAGTTTAAGCTATGCTAGTAAGTTAACAAAAAAAAATAGCAGTTCTGCAGCATTAAAAAATGTGCTAAAGCAAAATATATGCAGTTAAAAAAACATAATAAGTTGCTTAATAAATATATAAAAAAGCTGTTTAAAAAACATGCGTAAAAAACCTTTGCTGCAATAATTAAATAAATACTAAAATATAGCGTTAAAACTAAAGTAAAAAGCATTGCATTTTTATTACGTAAATATTATAACATATTAATATATATTATAACATGCTTATATAGCAGCATTATAAACTTAATTAAGCAATAATAATAAATATATTAATATAATAGCTATTAAAGCTTTTTTAAATAAGTAACTTATGTTATTATATAATAGCTTTTTTTTTACTATATTATAGCGCAATAGCTTTAAGTAATTATATTTAAAACTAAAAAAATTTAATTATATAGTAATATATTTAAACAATTAAACATAAAAAAACTTAGTTTTTTTAAAGTTTAACATAATAAAAATATAAGAACTAGTATATATTTAATAATAATTAAACTAGTTATTAAAAAATAAGCATATAATATTTTTACTAATAAATATAATAAGCTAAGCTTTTTAAACCTTGTAATATTAAAAAGTAAAGCTTTTGCTTAATTAACTAGCATAATTATTTAAAGCGCTAAATATTAATACTATATATATAAACTAGCTTTAGCGTTTATTTATATTATAATTATTAGAATTATAAGTTTTTGTTTTTAGTTTTTGCTATTGTATAAAAGCAGGAAATAAAAAGTTAGCGTTATTAAATAGCGCTATTTTTTTTGCTTAAAAGCTTTTAACTTTAGTTTTATTTAAAGCAGCAAAAACTTAAAAATAAATATAGTAAACGTTAAGTAAGCTAAAAAGTTAAAAGTAGCTTTATATATAGTTTAGCTAATTTTTATACAAAATATTATATTATTTTTAGTAAAAAAGCTTAAGCTTTTTAAAATATAGCTTATAAGCTTTAAAAAACTTTAAGTTATATATATAAATAACTAACTATAATATAAGCTTAAAAGTTTTGTTATATAATAGCTATATTTTATAATATTTAGCAAAAATAGTAGCATAATTAATAATGTTTTAAAAGTTTTTTAGTAGCGTTATTTTAAATTGTTTATTTATATTAAGTATACTTTGTGTTATATTTTGCTAAGTTATTTTTAGTTAATTTTAACGCTTAAAAAAAAATAAAAAAAGCTGCTTTAAAGCATAATTTATAAATTAAAAAATATATTACTTAAATATATTATTTAATACTTATAGCATGCTATATTTTTGCACTACGTTTTTTAAGCTAAGCTTTTATAACAGTTTTTTTAATTTGTTAGTTATGCAGCAATTTTAAATAGTATACTATAGCTATAATATTTAAAAAAAAACACTACTAATATAAGTTTGCTTAAAAAAAATAAGCAATACTTAGTTAATAAGCATATGTTTAATATATTTAATAGCAATAAACTGCTTTAGTAGTGCACTGCTATTAAGCAATATAAATATTACTAGCTTTTTAATAAGCTTAATAAAGTAAATAACATAAGCAAATAAAAAATTATTTAGCTAACGTATTAAAACAAAAAAAAAAAAGTTATAAGTAGTAAAATTAGTTAATAAAAATAAGTAAATAGTTTATTAAAAAAGCAGTTTATAAAAGTTTATAATAGTTATAATATAAAACTAAAGCATATAATATTTATAGTATATATTATAATAAAGTAGCATAAAAGCATTAAACAAAATAAATAATATATAATATAGCTAGCTTTTATAAAACTAAAAAGCATTAAAAAAAAAAGAAAAATTAAGTAGTACTGCTTTTTGCGTTAATAAATAAGCTTTGCTTTAGTAATATTATTTTAGTAAGTTTAAGCTAAAAAATAATAAGTTAAACTATAATAAATCAAAAAAATAAAATCTTTTTATAAGTGTTTATATATGCTGCTTATAAAAATTATACGATTTAACTTAACATAAAGCTACTTTTTTAACTTAAAAGCTAACTAGCATAATTTTTATTATTTTTAGCTTTTTTATATTTTAAAACAAATATTACAAATAAAAAATTTAATAATATTTTTAAAATAAACTATTATTATTGTACGCTTTTTTAGCTAAGCATGCTAACTTATAAAGCAAAATATATAAAAGTATTATATTATTAATTAAATAAAAAAGTTTAATAATATAAAGCACGTTTTAAAAAGCAAAGTTAACTTATGTAGCATTAAAATAAAAGTGCTATTAGTTTGCTATTAAAAAATAGTTTGTATAAAATTTCTATAAAGTACTTTTTATTAAATAGTTTATAGTTATATTTTTAATATTATATTTTTATAAAAAAAAAATAAAGCTAGCAAAATAGCTAAACAAATGCTAATTATATAAAGTTTTAAAATAGTTTTAAAACAATTTTATATATTTATATAAAATAGCATATTATAACTAAGTATATTAAAAAAAGCTAAAGCTTTTTACTAAAGCTTATTAAATATTTGCTTTTGTTTTAATTTAAGCAAAACTAATAAAATGCTAAGCAATAATTATAAATAAACAAAAAGCATATAAAGCAAGTAATATATAGTTTTTTACGAATTATCTTTATATTTTAAATAGCAAATAAATAGTTTAATATTTAAAAATTAAAAAAAAGTAAAAAAAAACAAAATAAATAATGTTATTAAAACTATATTTAAAAAAGCTACGCTATAGATTTTAGATTTTATAAGGTTTTACTGAGTTAAAAATGCAGTATAAATTTTAAAAAAAAGTAAATTAAAAAAAAAATAAATAACTTAAATTTAATATTGCTAAAAAAAATGCAACAAAAAAATAAAGCTAAATAATATAGCTATTAATGTTATATTAATAAATAATATATATTTATTAGTAAATATTATAACAAAAGGCTTTAATAAACAAAAAAAAAAGCATAAGCTTATTAGCATTAAACAAAGTATGCTAAAAAGAAATTTATAGCGCTTTTAGCTTAGCACAAAATAAAAAAAGGTTAATAAAATTATTTTATTTTAAAGAATTAATATAAAAAGCTAAAAAGCTTTATATAAAATAATTAGTTATATGTTTTAATATATAGCTAGCTATATTTATTATTTTATTTATAGAAAAAAATTAGTATTATAAATCTAAAAATAAAAATAAAAACTATAAAAAGAAAAAAAATAGCTTATAAAAAACTAACTACTTTAAAACTAAAAAAAACAAAAAAAAAAAAAGCTTTTAAAAAACAAAATATCTTAAAACCTATAGTTTTTTTAAAGACTTTAAGTCTTAAGATATTTTGTTTTTTAAAAGCTATTTTAAAAGTATAAGCAAGCTAACAATATAAACAAAAATAAAAAAAAACAAAAAAAACAGAAAATAAAGCATACTATAATTGCATTAATAAAAATAAAAGTATAGAATTTATTTTTATATGTAATAACGCATATTGTTAAATAAAAAAAAAAACTGCTAGCTAAGCTAATTATAGTAAACTAATAGTAAAAAAAAAAAAACAAAAGCAAAAAAACAATGCTTGCTAAAAATAAAAGCTTTGCTAGCAATAAAAACAAAAGAATTTTGCTATAATAAAGTAAAAAAAAAGTTAAGCAATAAAGCAACAAGCTTATTTAAAATATAAAGCATAAAAAACAAAAAAAAAATCAAAAAAAAAAAATAACTAGTTTTAAAGCGTTTAAAACAATATTATTACTTTTGTTGCTATTAAAAAAGCCTAAGTTACTAAAACTAAAAAAACTTTAGAATTAAAAACAAGCAAAAAAAGCAAAAAAAAAAAGAAGTTTTAGTTTAAGCAGTTTAAAATTTATAGCATTACTATTGTTTAAATCTAAAAAAGCAAAGCTATTTATATATAGCAGTTTTAAGGATTGCTTAAACAAAAAAGTAAAAAGTAGTAATAGTACTTAAAAATAAATAAAAAAAAGTTAAGTAATTAAAAACAAAACGTTTGTAAAAAAAAAAAAGAAAAATAAGCAAAATTAGCTACAAATAAAATAACAGTAATACAAAAGCAAATTAAAAGTTAAAAGCAATAAAATAAAAGCATAAAAATATATAAATGCTAAAGTGTTTTTATTAAAAAACAGGTTAAAAAAAAAATATAAAATTAACTAAAAAATTAAGCAGCTTTTTGTTTTAATTTAATAATTTGTTATGCTTAAGCTTTTTTGCGTTTTTATTAATTATATTTAGCAGCTAATAAAAGCATAATAATTAAGCTATAAAAAAAACAGTAAAGCAAGCAAAAATAGCAATATAATAAATAAAAGCATTAAAAAAAGCAAGCAAAAATAGCAACACAACAAGTAAAAGCGCTAAAAAAAAGCTAAAAAAGCGCTAAACAAGCATTAAACAAGCATTAAAAAATAAGCTTAATAATAGCACGTAACTTAAGAAAAAACAAGCTATAACAAAAATATAAATGCAATAAAAACAAAAAAAAAAAAAAAAGAAAAAAAAAGCAATAATAACAAGCAATAAAATTTATAAACGAATTTTTATAATATGCATCAAAAAAGTTATAGTGTTATAAAAAAGTTAATACGTAAAAGATTAAGTACATTAAGCAGCAAAAAAAAAATAATTAGCTTTAAATAAAGCGATATAGAAGTATTATTACGCTAAGCTAGCAGATTGCAGAAATAAAAGCACGCAAAGCTAGCAAATAATTAAGCATAAAAGCTATTAGTAGAAAAATCAATAGAAATTTTCACTAAGTTAAACGTATAAACACGCTGCTAACCCTAACCCAAGGAATAGAAAAATAACTTATAATAATACATAAAAATTAAAAAACTATATTTTTTATTTAAGCTATAATAACTATTTAAATAAAAGCAAGCAATATATATAACTATAAATAATAAATGCTTTTTATATTAGCTTTTTTTTATATTGCGCTAAATTTTAATTAATTAATTTTTTAAACTTTTTAAAATCTTTTTATAAAATATAACATATAATTTTTTAGCTATAAATAATATATTAAAAAAAATAAAGTTTAATATTATTAAGCTTTACTATTATTATATAATAAGTTTTATGCTTATATTTTAGCGTTTTTAATTTATAACTTAATTAAATTTAGTATATTATTTTTAATAAAGTTTAATTAAATTATATTTAAACAACATTAAAAAACATAGATTTTATATTACTTAAATAAAAAATTATAGCTTTATAGTTTTAATAATTAAAATATATAAGTTAAACAAAAAAATATACTTAAATTAAAAACAAATTAATTAATATTAAGTTTTAAAGCTATTATTAATATATAAATATTATAAAATATTTATTTATAATAATTATAGCAGTTTAGTTTAGCAACTATAAAATGTTATATTAAATTATTTCTTATTTTTTTATTTTTTTTTTATAAAAAAAAGTTTAGTAATTATAAACTAAAAATATTATATTTTATTTAGTTATTTTATTTTAATGTTATAAAACTAAAACTTATAATAAAAATATTATAATTAAGCTTTATTTAGTATATTATAGTTAAAAGTAAATAAAAAGCTATTAATTTAGCTTTAAAGCATATTAATAATATTTTTATAATTAATATAAAAAATAACAAAAATTTTATATAAAATATTTTTGTTATATTTAATTAATTAGCTATTATAAGCTTTTATACTGCTTTAATTTATAGTAATATAAAATAGTTTTTTTAAATATATTAAAATAAGTAATATATTTTTTTTTATTAATTAAAATATTATTAAATATACTTATAAAATAACGTGGTTTATAAACAAGCAACATATTTAAGCAAGCAACGCACTTTTTCTATAAACGCGTTGCTTTAATTTTGTTGCGTAATAATTCTTTAATAACACAATGTTTAATAAAACTAAAAAAGCTAGAATATTTTTTGCTATTTAAGCTATTAATTCTAGGCCGAAAATTAGCATTTAACGCGCTTGTAAAATTTATTAATTTCTTAAAAGCACTGTACGTTATAAAATAAACAGTTATACTACATAAAACAAAACCCGCGCTAATATATATAAACTTAATTTAATTAAAAAAAAAGTTCTTTTTAAGTATATTATTAATTTAAATAAGTAAAAATATTTTTTTACTTATGCTATTATAAAAAATATACCTAATTTTTTATATAATTTATAAAACATACTGCTTATTAGTAAGCATTAAACTTATAACTTTATTAATTATTATAAAAAGCTTAAATTATGGTTTATGTATGCTTATAATTATTAAAAAGTATTATATAAAGATTTAAAAATTATTAGCATGTAGTTTAAGTGTTATATACGTATAAAATTATAATATAGCATTTAAAATAAAAATATTTAAAACTTTAATAAAACTAAGTTTATAATAAGCTAAATTTACATATATATAATTATTATACGTGCTAATTAACATAAAAAGCATAAAGTAGTGCAGCTTAGTAATAAAAAATAGTTAATAGTAATTTGTTTTATTAATTTATGCGGTTTATTTATTTTTTTGTATATTATTTTCTAAAATGTTTTTTATTTTTAGCATTAGTATAAAAATATTAATTTTTTAGCAAATTAAGTAATTAATACTAGTTTTAATAAATAAACAAACAATAATATAAAATTAAAATAAGCAAAATATTTTAAAAAACATATTTAGCTGTTCTAAAAAAGCATATATTAGTTATTAATGCTAAACTAGCACAAAAGTTATATATTAGCTAAGTTTAAAAAGTTTTATAAAAAACAAAACATTATAACTATTGTTTTGCTTTTTTATTTATTATATTTAACTTAGCTACTTAATGTTAAGCTTTATAATTTATTAAAGTAAGCATATAATTATTAAATTAACAAATTTATTAAGTTATATATTAACTATATTATTAAGCCTAAGTTTTTTATTGCGTTTAAAAAAGCTTACTTTATTACTTTTATAAAATTAAATATTTTAAAAAGTTTTTAAAAATTAAAATTAATGTTTTATGATTTATAAGCATTAATTTTAAAGCTAAATATACAGTTATAGTTACTAACGCTAATTTTTAATACTAGTAACTTATTTAAACTTTAGGTTTTTTATATGCTAAAAACTGCTAAAAAAGCAAGCATACAATTAACTTTTATTAAAAGTTAAATCTTTAATTACTAAAAAAGCTTTTTAAAGCTAATTTTAAATACTATTAACTAGCTTGCAAAATTCAATTAAATATTAGTGCATTAATTAACTTTTATAAGCAATAAAAACCAAAAGCTTTATAAAGCAAATAAAACACTTAGTAAGCGCTAAAAAAATAAAAAAAGGCGCTTATAAAACAAAAATAGTTTTATTATAAAAAATGTAACTAATTTAATTGCTTAAAGAAATATACAAAACTTAATATAATTACAAACGTTAAAAAGTTATAGTAGTAATAAGCTAAGTTTACTACACTAGCAATAATGTAAACAATGCAGCAAAACTAGCTATAATGCAAAAACTTATAATAAAAATATAAAAACAAGTAATAAATTAAAAACCAATTAATTTTTAATAATAAATGCTTTAGTTATAAAGTTATTAATAATTAAACCTAATAGCATAATAAAAAGTACATTGTTTGCTTAAATGCGTTGCTTGCTTATAAACCACGTTATATATTAATAATAATATTAAAAAATATATTAATAGCTATATTATATTATATAATCTTTTTAATCCGTTAAATTTATTAATAAAAAAAAAGCAATAATTTATTAATATTAAAATTAATAAGTTTAA
>MU400892.1:0-26476 GCA_022578965.1 Xylaria sp. FL1777 | reverse complement strand
TTATAAATAAATAATAATAATAAAAATAATAAATATATTATTTAAAATTTATTATAAATATTATTAATAAAATATAAAAAATTTATTATAAAAATCTTTTTGTTTCTTGGGTTAAGGTTAATAGCGTGTTTATGCGTTTAACTTAGTGAAAATTTTTATCGATTTTTTTACTGATAGCTTTTATGCCTAATTATTTGCTGGCTTTACGTGCTTTTATTTCTGCAATCTACTAGCTTAGCATAACGGTACTCTTGCATCGCTTTATTTAAAGCTAATCATCTTTTTTTTGCTGCCTAATATACTTAATTTTCTATGTATTAACTTTTTTGCAATACTACAACCTTTTCGATGCATATTATAAAAATTCGTTTATAAATTCTATTGCTTATTACTATTGCTTTTCCTTTTTTTTTTTTTTTTTTTTGTCTTTATTGCATTTATATTTCTGTTATAGCTCGTTTTCTTTTAAGTTGCGCGCTATCATTAAGCTTATTCTTTAGTGCCTGTTTAATGCCCGTTTAGCGCTTTTCTAGCTCCTTTTTAGCGCTTTTACTTGTTGTGTTGCTATTTTTGCTCGCTTTTTTTTAGCGCTTTTACTTATTGTATTGCTATTTTTGCTTGCTTTACTGTTTTTTTTATAGCTTAATTATTATGCCTTTATTAGCTACTAAACGTAATTAGCAAAAACGCAAAAAAGCTTAAGCACAACAAATTGTTAAACTAAAACAAAAAGCTGCTTAACTTTTTAGTTAATTTTATATTCTTTTTTTTAACTTGTTCTTTAATAAAAACACTTCGGCACCTATACACTTTTATGCCTTTACTTTACTGTTTTTAACTTTTAATTTGCTTCTGTACTACTGTTATTTTACTTATAGCTAATTTTGCTTATTTTTTTCTTTTTTTTTTATAAACGTTTCATTTTTAACTACTTAACTTTTCTTTATTTATTTTTAAGTGCTATTGCTACTTTTTACTTCTTTGTTTAAGCAATTCTTAAAACTGCTATACATAAATAGCTTTGCTTTTCTAAATTTGAACAATAGTAATGCTACAGATTTTAAATTGCTTGAACTAGAACTTTTTCCTTTTTTTGCTTCTTTTGCTCGTTTTTAATCCTAAAGTTTTTTTAGTTTTAGTAACCTAGGCTTTCTTAATAGCAACAAAAGTAATAGCACTGTTTTAAACGTTCTAAAACCGGTTATTTTTTCTTTTTTGATCTTTTTTTTGTTTTTTACGCTCTATATTCTAAATAGGCCTGTTGCTTTATTGCTTAACCTTTTTTTTACTTTGTTACAGCAAAATCTTTTTGTTTTTATTGCTAGCAAGGCTTTTGTTTTTAGCAAGCATTGTTTTTTTACTTTTGCTTTTTTTTTTTTATTACTAGTTTACTATGATTAGCTTAGCTAGCAGTTTTCTTTTTTATTTAACAATACGCGTTATTACATACAGAAACAAATTTTGCACTTTTATTTTTATTAATGCAACTGTAGTATGCTTTATTTTTTGTTTTTTTTGTTTTTTTTTATTTTTGTTTGTATTGTTAGCCTGTTTATACTTCTAGAACAGCCTTTAAAAAACGAAATATTTTAAGACCTAAAGTTTTTAAAAAGACTTTAGGTCTTAAGATATTTTGTTTCTTAGAAGCCCTTCTTTTTTTGTTTTTTTTAGTTTTAAAGTAGTTAGTTTTTTATAGGCTATTTTTTTTTTTTCTATAGTTTTTATTTCTATTTTTAAATTTATAATACTAATTTCTTCCTATAAATAAAGTAATAAATATAGCTAGCTATACATTAAAACATATAACTAATTATTTTATATAAGGCTCTTTAGCTTTTTATATTAATTCTTTAGAACAAAATAATTTTACTAACTTTTTCTTATCCTATGCTAAGCTAAAAGCACTATAGATTTCTTTTTAGCATACTTTTTTTAATGCTAATAAGCTTACGCTTTTTTTTTTGTTTACTAAGGCTTTCTGTTATAATATTTACTAACAAATGTATATTATTTGTTAATATAACATTAATAGCTATGTTATTTAGCTTTGTTTTTTTATTACATTTCTTTTAGCAATATTAAATTTAAGTTATTTATTTCTTTTTTAATCTACTTTTTTCTAAAATCCATACTGCATTTTTAACTCGGTAAAACCTTATAAAACCCAGAATTTGCAGCTTGGCTTCTTTAGATATAGTTTTAATAACACTGTTTATTTTGTTTTTTTTTACTTTTTCTCGATTTTTAAACATTAGATTACTTACTTGCTATTTAAAATACAAAAACAGTTTATAAAAAACTATATGCTATTTGCTTTGCATGCCTTTTGTTTACTTGCAATTATTGCTTAGCACTTTATTAGTTTTGCTTAAGCTAAAGCAAAAGCAAGCATTTAGCAAGCTTTAGCAAAAAGCTTTAGCTTTTTTTAGTATACTTAGTTGCAGTATGCTATTTTATGCAAATATATAAAACTGTTTTAAAACTACTTTAAAACTTTATATAACTAGCATTTGTTCGGCTATTTTGCTAGCTTTATTTTTCTTTTATAAAAACATAATATTAAAAATATAACTATAAGCTATTTAGCAAAAAGTGCTCTGCAAAAATTTTATATAAACTATTTTTTAATAGTAAACTAGCAGCACTTTTACTTTAATGCTACGTAGGTTAACTTTGCTTTTTAGAACGTGCTTTATATTATTAGACCTTTTTATTTAACTAATAATACGATACTTTTGTGTACTTTGCTTTATAAGTTAGCATGCTTAGCTAAAAAAGCACACAATAATAATAGCCTATTTTAAAAATATTATTAAATCTTTTATTTATAATATTTGTTTTAAGATATAAAAGAGCTAAAAATAGTAAAAACTACGCTAGCTAGCCTTTAAGTTAAAAAGGTAGCCTTGTATTAAGTTAAGTTGTATAATTTCTATAAGTAGCATATATGAACACCTATAAAAAAATTTTATTTTTTTAATTTACTGCAGTTTAACTTATTGTTTTTTAGCTTAAACTTACTAAAATAATACTACTAAAGCAAAGCTTACTTATTAACGCAAAAAGCAATACTACTTAATCTTTTTTTTTTTCTTAACGCTTTTTAGTTTTATAAAAGCTAGCTATACTATATGTTATTTATTTTGTTTAATGCCTTTATGCTGCTTTACTATAATGTATATTATAAATATTATATGCTTTAGTTTTATATTATAACTGCTATAAACTTTTGTAAACTGCTTTTTTAGCAGACTATTTGCCCGTTTTTGCTAATTAATTTTATTACTTATAACCTTTTTTTTCTTGTTTTAATATGCTAGCTAAATAATTTTTTGCTTGCTTGTGCTATTTGCTTTATTAAGCTTATTAAAAAGCTAGCAATATTTACACTGTTTAATAGTAGTGCACTACTAAAGCAGTTTATTGCTACTAAGTATGCTAAACATATGTTTATTAACTAAGTATTGCTTATTTTTCTTAAGCAAACTTGCATTAGTAATGTTTTTTTTTAAGTATTATAGCTATAGTATACTACTTAAAATTGCTATATAGCTAACAAGTTAAAAAAGCTATTATAAAAGCTCGGCTTAAAAAACATAGTACAAAAGTATAATATGCTATAAGTGCTAAATAACATATTTAAGTGGCATATTTTTTAACTTATAAATTATGCTTTAAAGCAGCTTTTTTTATTTTTTTTTAGGCGTTAAAATTAATTAAAAATAACCTAGCAAAGTGTAACACAAAGTATACTTAATATAAATAAGCGGTTTAAAACAACGCTACTAAAGAACTTTTAAAACATTGCTAACTATGCTACTATTTTTGCTAAATACCGTAAAGCATAGCTATTACGCAGCAAAACTTTTAAGCTTGCATTATAGTTAGTTGCTTATACATATAACCTAGAGTTCTTTAAAGCTTATAAGCTATATTTTAAAAAGCTTAAGCTTTTTTACTAGAAATAATGCAATATTTTATATAAAAGCTAGCTAAACTATATGCAAAACTACTTTTAATTTTTTAGCCTACTTAATGTTTACTGCATTTATTTTTAGGTTTTTGCTGCTTTAAGCAAAACTAAGGTTAAAAGCTTTTAAGTAAAAAAAACAGCGCTATTTAATAATGCTAACCTTTTATTTCCTGCTTTTATACAATAGCAAAAACTAAAAACAAAGACTTATAACTTTAGCAACTATAATACAAATAAACGCTAAAGCTAGTCTATATATATAGCATTAATGCTTAGTGCTTTAAATAATTATGCTAGTTAGTTAAGCAAAAGCTTTGCTTTTTAATATTACAAGGTTTAAAAAGCCTAGCTTGCTATATTTACTAGCAAAAATATTATATGCTTGTTTTTTAATAACTAGTCTAATTATTGTTAAATGTATACTAGCTTTTATATTTTAGTTATGCTAAACTTTAAAAAAACCAAGTTTTTTTATGTTTAATTGTTTAAGCGTGTTACTACGCAGTTAAATTTCTTTAGTTTTAAGTATAGCTGCTTAAAGCTATTGCGCTATAATATAATAAAAAAAAAGCTATTATATAATAATATAAGTTATTTATTTAAAAGAGCTCTAGTAGTTACTATATTAATATATTTGCTACTATTGCTTAATTAAGTTTGCAATGCTGCTATATAAGCATGCTATAATATATACTAATACGCTATAACATTTATGCAATAAAGACGTAATGCTTCTTACCCTAGCTTTAATGCTATGCTTTAATATTTATTTAACTATTGTAGTAAAGGTTCCTTGCGCATGTTTTTTAAACAGCTTTTTTATATACTTACTAAGCAACTTACTATGTTCTTTTAATTATATACATTCTGCTTTAGCATATTTTCTAATGCTGTAGAACTGCTATTTTTTCCTGTTAACTTACTAGCGCAGCTTAAACTAAAAGACTTAAAAGCTAATAGTTTAGTACTAGCATTTAAGTTGCTATACTAAATAAGCACGTTAGCAAAAAAAATCTTTATAAAATATATAGCATTATGCAAAAAGCTAAACATAAAGCTAACTATATAGCGTAAACTAGTAGAAAAGCTAACTAATAGCAGTAAAACTAGCAAAAAAAAAAACAAAATAAACGTTGTAAATAATATAGAGCTAAAAACAAATAGTAGTTATAATTTTAGTGATTATAGGTAGCTATAGTAAAACCTAAAACTAAAGCAAAATTAATAAGGGCTACTAAAAATAAAATATCTAAAATTATACAGTAACTATATTTTAGCTTATTTTTTAGTATATAAAAACTAATATAAAATAATATTGTTTTTAAAAAGAACTTAATATGCTAAAAAAATAACCTAAGGTAATTTAAATTGTTATTACTTTAGTAATATTTGTTTTTTTAAAAACTTATATAGCATTGCTTTAAGTAGCTTATATAGCATTATTGCTAACTATTAATCCTTTATATAGCATTGCTTTTTTTTTTAAGTTCTTTATAATGTTGTTTGTTTTTTACTTAAAAGGTTTGCATTATGTTATTATTTATAAAACATAACCCATATAGTATTAAATTCTCTATATAAAGTTTAATCTTATTTATGTTGCATTAAAGACTGCAGCAATAAAATCTATTAGTTATAAAAGCAATATAGCATACGTATATAGCTAAAAGTATATATAGCTTTTTTACTTACTATAATCTTTATAGCATATAGTAAGCGCGCTACTGCTTTTTATACTTACTTTAAACGTAATACTTCTTTATTTTAACTATTTTATTACGCTTAGTTCTATAAAAGTTCACTAGTGCACTTTTTAAAAAAGATATAAATACTCAAAAAAACAATTATAGTTTATGTAAGCATATTTAACGTATAGTTTTGCTAAGCTAGTATTTATTTTTATGTAATATCTTGCTGTTTTTTAGGTTTGCTTAAAAACAGAAAGCTTAAAGTTAATAATGTTGTTTTTTTTAACGTTTGCTTAGCGCGTGTTCGGGCTTTTGCTTTTCCGAACAAAAAAAGTAGGCCTAAAGGCCTAGAAAAACAAAGCTTTAGCAAAAAAAACGTTAGCTTGCGTATTATTTGTATTGCTAGCTATGGTGTTCTGCCTTTTTTTAGTAGCTAAAAAAAATGCAAGAATGCATTGCTTATTATAATAAAAATACTAAGCCTAGCTTTACAAAAAGAATGTTTTAAGCGCTATAGTAGTTAGTATAACTTTTAAAAGCAGCAAGCTTTTTTTTATAGATCTATACTTAGTAAAAGGTTTTTACTTCTTTATATAAAATATAGCTATTTTGTTTTTATTAGCACGCTATATATTATGCTTACTTTTATTAGCACATTAAAAATGCCGTAATTTTTTTCGTTAAATTGTTAGCTGTTATTGCTACTTAGCTATAATTGCTTTTGTTATATGTTATAACTGCTTCTGTTAGTATATTAGTAGCTATTGCTATACTAGCTATGCTATTTTTTTACGCATTTATAAAATGCTTAGCATATATAATTAATAAAATATACAATTTTTTGCTTTATATTTTTTATATTATTTACTAATTTTTCTTATTAGGGTTTCTTTTTTTTGACTTTATTAAGCTTTTATTTTATTACGTAATTCTTATTTATACTATATGTATTATAAGTATAAAAACCCCATTAAAAAGATCTTAAAGCAAAGCAAAAGGTTATTATACAAAGTAAATTACCACACTTAAAAACTCTATATATATTTTTTTGTAGAAAGAGCTAATTGCTATCTTTTACTGCCTTTAAAATACAAAAAATCTTATAAATAAACAAAAAAAGCTTTTAAACTAGCGTAAAACAGCATAATATTAATGTAAAGCAGCACAAAAGCATTAAAAAGCACATAAAATTACTTTGTTTTGCTTTTGTTAGCTTACTAGTTTTATTGCTATTGCTTTTGTTTGTATGTTAGTTGTTAGTTTTTTGGAATTTTATAATGTTTTCCTATTAAGCATTAAATTTAGCTTTTTAGAATAGCAGTAAGGTAACTAAGTTAAGTATAGTATAACTGCTTTAGTTAATACGTTAGTTCTGCTGTTATAGCTTATGTTGCAAAGCTAGCTCTTAAATAAAACTATTATTGCATTAAACTTAGAAGTAAAAGCATTTTTTGTTCTAAAATCTAAGACTAAAAAAATTGCTTAGTTTTTATTTAGTTTTTTATAGCAGCCCAAAAAAAATCTTTAATTTATAAAAGCAAAATAGCTTCTTTTTTTAATATGCAAAACTGTTTTTAATAATTTCTGTTCTACGTAGTACAGTCTTAGTGTTTTATAGTATAATACGTATAAAAATAGCAAAAGGTGTTTAGTAGGTTTATTATAGTTTAAAATGCAAAAATCTTTAGTTTTAAAAATAAAACAGGAAAGATTTTTTAGGTATTTTTTACTCTTTAGCAGTAGTTCAAAATGCAGAAATATTTACTTCTAAAATACGACTTAAAAATATAATAATCTTTGCTTTTTAACTAAAACTTTGGTTTTTAGCAACTCTTTAATAATAGCTTAAGATTTTAACTTTAAGATTAAAACTAGAAAAATTGCTTAAGTTTTATTAACTCTTTAGCAATAGCTTAAGATTTTAGCTTTAAAACCAAGACTTTAGTTTTTTTTAACTTTTTAGCAGTAGCTTACGATTTTAGCTTTAAAACATAAACTAAAGAAATTGTTCGGTTTTTCTTAACTTTTCTTTAGTAGCCCAAAATACAAAAATCTTTGCTTTTGAAAACAAAACTATAAAAAGCTTTAGTAATTAATATATTATTTATCTTAGAACAAATAAAGCTTATTGCTAAGTATGTTCTATTTTATTTAAGTTGCTTTTTAAAAGAATTACTAAGTAAGGATTTTGCTGTTTTATTATTTACTGCATTAATAGTTAAGGCTACTATTTAAAAGCTAATGCAAGACTTTATATAGTTGTTTGCTATAGCTAATTAAGCTATATTTAAGTTTTAAACACTTTTTGCTGTTTTATTATTTATAACGCTAGTAGTTAAAGCTACTATTTAAAAGCTAGTGCTTTTTTGTCTTAAAACAAATAAAGCTTACTACTAAATATATTTTATTTTATTTAGGTTGCTTTTTAAAAGAATTGCTAAGTAAGGATTTTGCTGTTTTGTTATTTATTGCACTTGTAATTAGAGCTACTATTTAAAAGCTAGTGCTTCTTTGTTTTAAAACAAATAAAGCTTACTGCTAAGTATGTTTTATCCTATTTAGGTTACTTTTTAAAAGAATTGCTAAGTAGGGATTTTGCTGTTTTATTATTTATGGCTTTAATAGCTAAAGCTATTTTTGGGAAGCTAGTATAAGACCTCTTATAGTTGTTTGCTATAGCTAATTAAGCTATAGCTAATTAAGCTGCATTAAAGTTTTGCACCTTTTTGCTGTTTTATTATTTATGGCGCTAATAGTTAAAGCTACTATTTAAAGGCTAATGCAAGACTTTATATAATTATTTGCTGCAGCTAATTAAGCTGCAGCTAATTAAGCTATATTTAAGTTTTAAATACTTAGCTTTTATGCATAACAAATTAACATTATGCTATATAAAACTGCTTAAAAAATAAACTACTTATTAGTTACCTGCTTTTTTAGCATTTTTTGTAAAGCTAAGCAAAAGATTTAATAAAAACAGAAAGTTTTTATATATACTAAGTTAGCTATTATAGCACTAATAAAAAGAGTGTTTGCTTTTTTATATAGAGGAAAAAATGTTGCTAAATAGCTAGTTTTCTATAAAAATAGTTACTATTGTTATAAAATCTTAGCAAAAAAAATATTAGCACTTAAAAAAAGTTAAAAGCGCAAGTTCTAGTAAATTTTTCTTTAAGCAAAAAAAGCTATAACGTTAGCTTTATTATTATTACTTTTAATTGTGTTTTAGGATCTATATAAAAGTTGGAATTATAAGAACTATGTTAAAATAAACAAAAAATACAATAAAAAAAAAGAAAAAAAAGAAAATAAAAAAAAAAAAAAATAAAAGATTAAAATACCTAAAGATAAAAAGAAATAAAAAATATAATAAGTAAATAAATTAATAAAAGAAATAGTAAATAAAAAAGATATAAAATAAAGGAAATATATGAAATAAAGGGGATATATAAAATAAAAGAAATGTAAAATAAAGGAAAAATAGAAATTTAACTATATTAAGAGAACTTTCCGCGTAAAATACTGCTACAAAATGTTTTTCTAAACGTAACTAAAGTATAAAAAAAGCTTTTAAATAAAACTACAACATATAAAACATAACAGCAGAAACTTTCCTTGTAGTTTTTCCGCGCTTGCAAAATTTTTTACAAAAGCAAGCATAAACACAAAAAGTTAATTTACATTTACTTTTAAAAAAAAAAGTAATTGCTTTTTTGTACTACTTATAATAATAGATTTATTAGCATATTTAAGTAAGCATGTAATTTTTAGTGCATGCAGCACTTTTAGTAACTTATGTACGTAAGTAATAAAACACTTCTAGCTTTTCTTTCTTTTTTGCTTTTAAACTTGTTGTAGTTATAATATAATTATGCTTTGTTTTTTTATTTTATTTTATTTTCGTTTATTTTTTTCTTTTCCTTTTTTAGTATATATTTTTTTGCTATTCTTTTTTTACTATTTTGTTTCCTGTGTTTTTTTAATGCACTAAAACTACAAAGTACGTATGCTTTAATAATAGATTTTAAAGCAAAAAAGTTTGCAAAACAACTATTACTTTTGTACTTTTGCTTTTTTTCCGCATAAAAGAAGTCTTAATACTGCACTATAGCGCTAACCTTAAATTGTTTTACTATTTAATTAACTAAAGATTATAATAGGAAAATTTAGCTTTTTTTTCGATTTATATATAACTAGCAACGCTTGTAGCAAACGTATGTCTTGCTTTTTATTTATGTTGCACTTCTTTATTAATGCTAGCAAAAAATACAGTTATAAACTATAACTGCATATATGCACTTATTCTTTAACGCATTTTTATATGTGTACGCTATTTTTATCTAGAAGCTTTTTTTCTTAAAGGAACTATATACTATAAGCCGTTTTATAAGCCTAATTGTTTTCTTTTTTTTTTTTAACTATATGTTTAAATAGTAAAGCAAAGCTAACTTTTTTTTAGCTATAACAGTGAACTAAACTTTTTTTTACCTTTTTTTTACCTAAAAGCTTTTAAGCTATAGCATGTTTTATATTTAATTGTTTTTTGTTGCTTTTTTAGGGTTTTTTTTTTGTTTTATGTATTGAATTTAACTAGAAAAAAAAGAACACGCTTTATATTCGTAATAGAAAAAAGCTTTTAGCTGCAATAAAAAATGGGTTAAGGAGGGTTAAAAAGCAACGTATATTATTTAAGCTGTTTACATATAAAAAAACGGAAAATAGGTTCTAAAAGATCAAAAAGCAACACGTATTATTTAAGCTGTTTATTATATAGAAAAACAAAAGAAATATGTTCTGCAAAGTTCTAAAGCAAGGCCTATATATAAAAAGCTTTTTTATTTGTTTTAAGCAGCAATAAGTTTATAACATAAGAACGCATAACAGCAGCAAGCTTAAGCAACTTTATTAAGCATACTATTAAAAGAGTATATCAGCTGTTTTTTTTTCTATATATATAATACACAAAAGAACGCGTTATTACAAAAAGCAAAGGCTATTTTACTGCATACGCTATTAAAAGTGCGTTAGCTGTTCTTTTTTCTTCGAACATATAAAACATACTAACGTATTGCTACAGCAACTCAAAAAGTAGCTTTATTTTAAACGTAAGTAAAAGCATATCTGTTATTTTTTTTTTTTTTCTATAAGTACCTAAGTACTTAAATATATACTATAAGAACATAGTATAGCAATAAGCATAAGTAGCTTATATAAATACTTAATAAAAAATGCATGTGTTTTTTTTTTTGTTTTTATGCGTATGATTTATGAACGTATTGCTATAAAAAGCATAAGCACTTCTTTTGCGCACTTTATGCAAAGTGCATTAGCTGTTTTTCTTGTTTTTTTTTTTACTACGGCTTACTTTGCCTTGCTGCAGATTTGCTTTTTTATGAACTATTAACTAAGCATTTTCTGCTTAAGGAACTTTGTTGTTTATAAAAAAGCAAATCTATAGCTTTTAATAAAATTACTGTAAGCTAGCTTTGCTTAATCTGCTTCTTTATTAACTGTTAATTAAGCATTTTTTGCTTAAAAAACTTAGTTAATAATTAATATAAAAGTAGATTAATTAAAGCTAGCTTACAGTAAACTTAATAACGGTAATTTATTTTTTTTTTATATAAACTACAAAAAAAAAAAAAGAATTTGTACTGCTATAGCGCAGCTTTTTACTAGTAATGTCCTGTTTTCTTGTATTATTGTTTTTTTTTTTTTCCTTTGTTTATTGCTTCCGAACGTTATTAATATATAGACAAAATATTATTAGAAACTACAATTATAATAAACTCTTCAAATAATAATATAAACTAGTTTTGTTTTTTTATATTATTGTTTTTTTTTTTTCTTACTATTTATTGCTTTAAAACGTTACTAATATATAAATAGGATATTTTTAAAAACTGCGATTACTATAAACTCTTTAAATAATGACGTAAATTAAGCTAAAGTACTTTGCTTTGCAAGCTTATTATTAGTAATATGCTGTTTTTTTGTGTTATTATGATCATTTTTAATATTTATTACTTTTAAACGTTACTAATATAAGAACAAAATATTTCCAGAAGCTATAATTACTATAGTGTTCTTAAATAATAACGTGAACTAAATAACTTTGCTTTATAAGCATTAAACATGTTTTTATGCCTAAGAAAAATGCTGCAAGCACTTGTTAAGGCGTTATAGTGAACTTAGTGTAAAGATAACTTGTTTTTGGCTATCCCTTTTTAAGTAAAGGAATTATTTAGATTGCTATAAAAAAACAACATTTAAAGACATATAAAAACAAACAAAGAAAATTCCAAAAGCGCTAATACTTAGCTAATAAAAAGCACTAAATAAAAGCTTAAAAGCGCTAATACTTAGTAAATTAGAAGCACTAAGTAAAGGCCTAAGAAATAAAGCAGCAAACGTAGCGCTTTTATATTATTAAAAACCCTAAAGTGTTTGCTAATTACTCGTAATTTCTTTGTTTGTTATACTAGTATAAACAGCTATTTTAATTGTTTTTTTTTTTTGTTTTAGATTAATGTTTTTCTATGCCTAATTTTTACCTTAATGCATATAGTATAACTAACATAATTTTTAATATAATAATCTAGCTTAAAGAGAACACAAAAACAGTATAAAAAGTAATAGTGTTTTTACAGAACAAATAAAATAATTTTTATTAATTCTTTGCTAAGCCAAGGTGCTATAAAATAAATAAAACAAATAACTATAATGCCTTGCTAAGCTAAAATGCTATAAAACAAATAAAACAAACACTTATAATGCTTTACTAAGCTAAAGTGCTATAAAACAAATAAAACGAACACTAATAATGCCTTAATAAGCTAAAATGCTTACTTTATGTAAATTTATAAATAGTATGTTAATGTATTTCTAAGATATATAACAAAATATATGTTTATTTATTACTAAAAATAACAAAAGTAAAACTAAAGCAAAGCTTTCTTATTGCAGTTATTATTTCAAAAATAACTCTTCTGCAAAAACTACTTTAAACGTATAAAAAATGCTTAATTACACTAGCTGCTAGATGGATTAATGTTACTATATATAAAAAAAACTAAACTTATTAGCTTAAAAAAAGCAAAAATGTAGGCTAACGTAGTTTGCTATGCTATAAATTATATTTGTGCATTTATAAAGAGAACTAAATATAATTAATACTTTGTTTTTTCAAAAAATAGATCTACAGTTATTAAATAAGTTTATATACATAAAAGGTCCACGTTATAAATATTACACGATTAAAAAAAAAAGGTTAAATAAAAAAACGCAAAAATTGCATTCTAGATATAACACTATAAAAAATAAGATATTAAATATAAAACCGCAGAAACTGCGTTATAAATAGCACACTATAAAAAAGGAAATATTAAATAAAAAACAATAGAAATTATAATCTATAATGTTCTATATGCGCATACTAGTAAAAGCCTTTAATAGCTTAAAAAAATTAGTTATAATATTGCTTATATTTGCTTTTTTTTTCTGTTTTTTACTTTTTGCTAATCTATATATTAGTGCTAAAAATGCTAGCTATTATTAAGTTTTTATAGCAGTACGTTGCTTAGCTTTCAAATTTATAGCAAAAAAAGAAAATAAAGCAAAAGATTCTATAAGTGTTAAATTTAGTATATTAATAATAGTAAAAGCATTTTAGGCTAACGTTTTAGTGCTACAAAATAGAAAAATACTGCTTTTTTTTGCTATACTTTAATAACTTGTTATAGTGCTATAGCATAAAAGTTTTTATAGCAGTTTTTTAAAAGCGCTAAAAAGGAGATTTTTACAAACATGTTTTACGTGCTAAGTTTAAGCGCTAGCTTTATTATAGCTATTTATAAAATTAATATGCTACTTATAGCTTTAAGCTTTAGCAATAAAATATAAGCAGGATTTATGTTATTTATTTATTGTGCTTTTTTATTTAAGCTAAAGAAATACTAATTAATAAGCACAAGCTAAAGTAAATCATTTGTAAATTTTAGTAGAAAAAGCAGCATTTATAGCAAACTAAGCTTTTAATGTTTAGCATTCTGTTTTTTGTATTTTTTGGTTTGCTTTGCGTAAGCAGCGTTATACGTTATTAAATTAAACACTTCGTATGTTTTAGCACAAATTTCTAATTTATTCTTATTTTATTTTTTAAGAAAGCTATTCTTAAAATGCTTTAAGAGCTTTTAAGTATAGTTTTCTAGCAAAAAGCTAGCTTACTTAACGAAGTATTAAAAAGCACTAAAAATATTAAGATATAGTTGCTTAGCTAAAACGTTATTAACTTTTTATTTTTTGTTAAAATACTTTTTTTTAGGATTTATAGAAGTTATAGAAAAATTGTCTTTGTTTTTGTTCTTGTTTTTATTTTTGTTGTTTTTTTGCCAGAAAATATCTTTTGCTATAAAAACAAAACCTAGCAAAACTTTAAGCAACATATTATAGCAGCAAATAAAAATAACTCCTGTTTATTAATAAAAAGAACTAAAAGTAAATATTAAAAACTACAAACTTTTAAAATTAGCAGAAAAAAAAAAATAATAAAATAAAAACTAAAAGTTATAAAAAATAGCAATAATAGTAGCTGTAGTGCTAGCAGCAATAATAGCAGTAGTAATAGTAGTAATAATAGCAATAGTAATAATAGTAATAATAGCAGTAATAATAGCAGTAATAATAGCAGTAATACATAAAAAATAAATATAAGTAAGTAGAAGTACTACTATGCAAGCATAGCAATAATAGCAAAAAATGTAGCTAGTTTTATTAAGCTGTTTTAAAAAAAATATATTTTTTTGTTATGTTATATTATTAACAAATCATTAGAAATAGTAAAATATATAGTTGTGCTAGTAATAATGCATTAATGTAATAAATAAATCAAAAAGGTTAAATAGCAAAAATAACATATGTAAAAAAAATAGAAAATGTAGCCTAAAATATAGCAAAAAAGGTATAATGCTGTTATATGTTCGTAAATTGCAATAAATGCTACTTTTTTGCTGTATTCCTATTCGTAAAAATATGTTAGTATATAAGTAAAAAAACTAAAACCAGTTACAAAAGTTTATAAAAAATCTAGGGCTATATATTACTAAGTTAGTAAAGGCATTTAAAACATATACCTTTGCTATTTATTTGCTTTCCTAGTGTTGCTTTAGTAAAAAAAAAAAAACTAGTAAAAAAAGAAGTTATTAAATATAGCAAAACAAACTAAAAAATATAATCGCTAAAGTAAATAATGCTAAAATTGCAGTAAAAAAAGCTCTGCTAAAACAGGCCTGTAATTTTAACTAAAAGATAACTTAAATCAAAAAGCCAAATGTATGCAGAACAGAAAAAAAGGTATAGCTAGGTTTTAAGCGTTCTATATACCAAGTTATAACACTAAAAAAAGCAATTCACTACTAAGAAAACGCATAGTTTTAATTTCTTTTTTATTTTTTGTGCTACATTAAGTTAAAACACTAAAAAAAGCAATTCACTACTAAAAAAACACGTAAAGTTAATTTTCTTTTTATTTTTTGTGTTATACTAAGCGAACTATACTATATGCTAATTGCTTATAATGCTGCAATAAGAGCATTTTTTTTCTAAATATAACATATATATATATAACAGTAAATTCTTCTAAATTCTAGGCATGCTAGTAAATTATAATGCTTTTTCCACTAAGCGGTTGTTCGTTTAAAGCCTAAAACTGGCCTGTTTTTAAAGTGCAAAACCAAAAAAAAATCTTTAGGTTTTAGCAACGTTACAACAGCATAAAAACAAAAAAAAAGCAACGTATATTTTACTTATTGCTTAGTACTTACTACAATATATAGGTCTAAAGCATAATATAAGCTATAAACAAACTATATTACATTGCATTGCTATACTTATGTATAAAGAGCGCTTTAGCTTAGTTATAACGCCTTGCATTAAATTAAAAGCAAAAAAAAAAAGAAAAAAAAAAAGAACTAAAAAAAACCAGAAAAACTAAAACGTAAAAACAAGCAGAAAAAGCCACAAAAACGAAAAACTTAGTATATAAAATAAAACGTATTATAAATAGCTTATTGCTTTATCTTTTTATAATACACGTGCTAAAAAAACAAAGTAGACTTTATAAGTTAAAACCTAACAAAAACAAAGTAATTATTAGCTACGCATTTTTTGCTCTGTTTTCTTTTTAGCTAGTTAAAGATTAAAAAAATATCGCTAAGCCTTGCCTTAAAAAAAAAGCAGCATAAGCCATAATATAAACATTATATTACGCTTTTTGTAAAAATGTAAAACTATAAAAAACTAAATAAGCTTATATAATTTAACGTTAAATTACCTAGTTATTTAGCTTTTATGCTACAAGAGTTAAAAAAAAGCAGAACTTTAACTAAAAAAAAAGAAAAAAGCTATAAAAAGAAAAAGCAACCTTACAGAAATCAAAAAAAAAATAAGTGGTATTTTTCTTTTTTTTTTGCTTATATAAGTAGTGTAGTATGTATTATATATTATACTACTATATTTTACTGTTGCTATTGCTTTAGAAAAAAAAAAAAAAAAAAACAAAAAAAACAAAAAAAACAAAAGAAAACAATACTATAAAAAATATTAGTTGTAAACTCTTTGTTTTTTTAGCCTTATACTAGGTAGCAATTTATTAAACATGCTGCTATACTATTTTTAAGCAAAAGATCATAGCATATTTAAAAAGCTATACTTATTAAAACTTAAAACCTAAAAAACAACGCTAGATTTTAAACATTATGTGCTAACAACTTGCTTTTTTTTATACACAAAACAACTTTGCTACATTTATATTCTTACTACTAACTTTAACTTTTATTCCGTACTTAAAAAACCTAGTTCTTAATAAGCTAGCGTATTAAAAGTGCTACTATATAGCCTGCTAAGCTATTATAATGCAGCAGCATTATTGCAGCTATTACAGGTAAAAAAACCTGCAACTTAAAAAGCAGCTAAAGTACAGCGCTGCAATTTTTGCAAACCTATAGCAAAAAAGTATATAATACTAGCAGTTCTTTATTACTTGCGTAGCAAGCTTATAGTTTAAAGTAGTACTAAATGCAGTAGCTTTTTTAGCTTTTCTTTTTAATAAAGCCAAAAAACTATTAAAAGCTATACTACTAAGATTGCTTTGCAGTAGCTACATAATAAAAACATATTATTAAATCTTTACATTTGTTTAAGCTTAGCTAAACTAACTTTAAGCATAAAGGCCTTTTAGCAGCTATATAACTATAGCCATAAAAATAAGCAAGCTAAGCATAACAGCTAACCTAGTAACGCTATTATTCTTTACTTATAAGCACTGCAGTTTTTATTAAACAAAAGCCACAACAGCAAAGCTTGCTACAGTATGCTAGTTTTGCTAAAAAAAGAGGAGCCATTAGTGTTCACTAAGAAATCAAGCTAGCTAAAGCATAACAAAAAAACCTTACAAAAGAAAAAAAACATTTTATTACTATAGCACATAAGTAGCTCCTTGCAACAAAGAAATAAAAACTACTATAAATAGCTTTAATTTTATTAAAGCTATAATTTGTACCTTTGTTTAGCAGCAAAAAACGTAAAGCTACCAAGCAGTTATAACAAAGCAAAAAAACATAATGCAAAAGTACAAAAAGTAGCACTAATTCTTCTATTAGCTACTAAAGCTTTTTAAGGCTTGCTTTTTATGCTTTAATAGCATTTAGGCCTATTTTCCTTAGTAAAAGCACAGCAGCAACTACTACTTACAAAAAAAAGCACACTAAAACCAAAAAAATAAAGTAGCAGCGCTAATTAGCTAGTACTATATTTTTTAAGCAAAAGCTATAATCTTACTTAAGTTACTTTAACTATAAAATGCCTTAAAACCTTTATAACCAGTAAAAGTAGCATATATAACAGCAGTAATTTTAAAAAAAGCACACATTAAAAAACTATAACTATAAAAGCATATTAGTTTACAGAATTACTAAGTTAGCTATAAAACTAAATAGTCCTTAGTTTTAGCAAGCTTTTAAAAAAACGTTAAGCGTTTTAATGCATAATGTTCTAAGGTCTATAAATTTTAAAGCAATAGATTTATTGCTAGCAAAACTAAAGAAAAAAGTCAAGTAAGCAAAAAAGAAAACAAATTAGCTAGTATAGCTGTTTTATTGCGTATGCTTAGAAAAAAGGAAATTATAAAAAAAAAAAAAAAAATAACCAAAAAAAACAAAAGAAAAAAAAAAAAAAAAAGCAAAGAAAAAAAAAACAAAACAATTATTAAAAGTATAAAAAAGTATACAATATAGCAAGTAAAAAAGTATATTTAAAATAACTAAAAGTAAAAAAAATGACTTAAAGGTTAGAAAAAATAAGTAATATATATAGCCTAAAAGGTATAAAGTATACTATATCTACTTATTTCAACAATAATTAAGCTTAACTAAATAAAATAGTTTATTACTATTTAAAAAACAGCTGTTTATTACTATTTAAAGGCAACTATTACTTCTATATTTAAAACAGAACAGTAGTTTTCTATAAAGTATTCTAAAACTATAGCATATAACATTGTTTATTTAACATTAAAGCATAAGTTTTTTTACTTGTGTACTTATTACGCTTAAAGCTACTTAATGCTTAAAGCTACTATTTTTCTTAAATATAGTGTTTAAAGCATACATATTGTTCTTTTTTCTTAGCAGCATTTTATGCAAATAATAAATCTATATTTGCTTGCTTTATAGCAGCATTTCATTAAGCAATATTTTATTTATATTTATATCTAAAACAAAAAAAAGCTGCTAATCGTTCTAGCTTAAAGGCTTTTACAGCATTTAAAACCATACATATAGTCTAATAGTATAGTTTAGTAAATAAAAAAAAAAGTAGTAATAAAAATAAAAGTAAAAAAAATGCAAGATTTATATAACCTAAAAAATCTAACCTTTCTTTTTTCTTATTTATATATAAAAAAAAAAAAAACACGCATAAAAAACAAAACATTTTTGCTACAAATCGGTTTTTCTTGTCTTTTTGTTATTTTATAGCTTTAAATCCTAATTTTTTTATTACAGCGTTATAATGCGTTGCAAGTTTTTAACATATTCTGTTTTGTCCTTTTTTTCCTAAGCAGTACTATAAGAAAAAATGCATAAAGCTATAATAAATTAGCTGCACTATTATAATATACGCAAAAAAATAATAAAACATATTTATATTACGTTATAATAAAGCAAGGAAGTTTTTGCAAATATAACAGATCAAAAAAAAAGCAGCTTTAGCTCTTTTTTTTTAAAAAAATAATACAACTTTATAGCTTTAAAAGCTTACTGCACACTTAAGAACTTACAAAGTTTTTTTTTCTTATTGCTATTCCTATGTTTGTTTTTATTTATGCAAAAAGCCTACTATACGCCTAAAAACTCATAAGGTTCCTCCTTTTTGTTTTACTATGCTTTTTATACATTTTGCAATGCAAGCTTAATGTTTCCGTAACTATTTATTCGATTTAATTTTATATAACATAAAGTTACATAGTATAAATAACATTATAGTTCTTAAAACAGTAATAAAAGCATAGCGCTTTTTGTATTATATTATATAGTTAAGCTTACTATAAAAAACAAAAAATTAGTATACTTTGCTTTTAGCTAAACTTTTTTAGCAAAAGTTTTAACTATACTAATAATAAACCTAGTGCTACGTAGTTCTTTAAACCTTTAGCGCAAGCAGCCAATATATAGCTTATAGAGTAAACTGCTTTTTTTGCTATGTTTTAGCAAAAGCTAAACTTTTAAGTGCTTTTATTAATTAAAAGCATGCAAAAAAAAAACAACTATATATTTTTTAAAAGCATTTTATACTAAATGCATAACTATTGTTTTACAAGCAAGAAATAAGTTTATAAATATTAGTTATAAAAGGTTCTTTTATAGAGTTTATAACGGCTTATTTTTATAAAACGCAGATTTAGCATACTACATAAATTTATATATTATAGCATAATAGCTTTTTAGCGTTATTAAAGTGTTTAAAACGCTAGTAAAAGCAATAAGTATTAATTAAAACCTTAATACAGTTAGCAAATTAATAAGCTATAAAAGCAGCTATAAAGTGCAAATTAAGCAAGTTCTTGTCCTAAAAAAAGTTAGTATGTAGTAAAAAAAGCAACTAAAAAGAAAAGTAAAGCGCTAATAAAAAAAGAAAAGTTTATAACAACAAAATGCAAAGCAAAAAAAAAGAAAGAAAAAGAAGAAAAAAAAAAAAGAAAATAGAAAAAAAAAGGCTAAAAAAAAATAAAAAAAGAAAAAAAAGAAAAAAACAAAGCTAAAAAAAAAAAAAAAAAAAAGTTTATACTAAAGGAAAGCATAGCTTTAAAAAGAAATATAGCCTTAAAAGGTTTTTTTACACCTAATGCTTAGCTAAATTATTTAATATATTACTGCTTAGCAAAACTATTATAAACGTTGCTTTTTAGCTAAATAGCGTTTATAACATAAAAAAAATAAGTGCTTACTACTGCTATAGCACGTAATAAAACAAGCATATTAGTACTATTACTAATAAACTATAGCTTACTAAAACATAGAAGTAATAAAACAAGCATACTAATAACATTATTAATAAACTATAGCTTATAAAAATACAAAAGTAGTAAAACAAGCATACTAAGCTTAACCACGTTATATATTAAGTATGTACGTAAATATTAAAATAAAACTTAAAAAGGTTTCCTTAAACCGGTTATAAAGCAAAACAGCGCTTATTACGCAGAAAGCATACATATATTTTGTACTTTATACTGCAATAAAAACCTGTATGCTTTATTACACTAAAGGTAACATTTATTACTACAAACCAATAAATATGCTTAAAACTAATAACAAAATATAAAAAAGTTATTGCTAAGCTAGAATATATATTTATTAATACGCTTTAAGATATTATATAAGCAACCAAGCTAAAAAACAAAAGCAATATCTTTTTTAACCACTTTGCTTTTTTTTTTGCTTTAGTAGTATAATAGTAATACGTGCTACTACTTATAAAAAGATCTAGGTTTAAGTTTTAGCTAAAGCATAGTGTAAGCAATATATTTATACTAATAAGCATATGTTTACTTAATTTTTTTTTTTTTTTAAAGCAATACTATGTGTTGCCTTTTTTTATACAATATATAACGCTATTAATACTACCTTTTTATATTTTTTTTTTTGCTAACGTTTTACTAAAAAGCGTTTTTTTTAAGGGAGCATTAAATATATAAAACATATAAAGCATTTTTGCTATATATTTCTTGCTTTCTATTCGTTTTAAACATAAATTAATTCTTAAAAAACCTTTGTTTTAAGCAAGCATTACTTCTTTATGTACTTATTATAGCTATTGTTTATATTTATATATTTGTTTACTTTAATCTAGGTTTTTTTGCATAAAAACGCTATTAAGCCGCTTTATAAACAACTTGCTTTTTTTCCTTTTTTTTCTTAACTTCTTTTGCTTTTTAAAAAGCATGCTTACTAAAGCTAAAATTTTATACTACTTATATATGTTCTTTTCTTTTACCTGCAATTTTTTTAGCTTTTTTTATTGTTTTTTTAAAGCAAGTTCTGCTTATAAAACTTAACTAGCTTGCTATGCTTTTTCTTTTTACTACAGTTTTTCTAAGCGAAGTTCTAAATAGTTTTATAAGTTTTTACCTTTTTGCTTTCTTTATGCGTTATAACATATATGCTAAGCTTGTTGCTTATAAAGAAAGCATAAAATATATAAAAGCTATAGTTTTTTTGCGCTTTAACAACGTAGCACTATTAAATAATGCACTTGTTTCTTGCAGGTTTAGTTTTATAAAAAGTAGCTGCTTATTATAAGCACTACAAGCGTATGGCATAAAAAACTAGCTTAATACAGCAATCTAATAGTAGCTATATAGCGCTTTTAGTTCTAAGCAACAAAAATAATAATTTTGCAGCTTTATATGTAGCTTTTAGCTTTCGAACAAAAAATTCCGTAAGAACTTTTTGCTTTTTTTTTTCTTATACTAAACTATTTATAGCTTTATTAAAAAATGTAGCTTGTTATTCGTTTTACGATCTAAAAAAATAGAACTACTATAATAAGTTTATAAAATATTTGGAATAAAAAAGCGTATGCTTATATAATAATAATAACTATAATTTGTATACTAACTCTTTTTAAAGCATAAAGGTTTAATAGCTAGCAATTAGCAATAAAAGCATTAAAAACAAGCATAACTTTTATATAATGTTGTAAAGCTGCAAAAAGTACTAAACTTACGCAAAAATCCTGCAATAGCATAAAAACAAAGTATTTGCATAATTTGCAAGAGAATTAAGCATTTACTTTAGCATAATATCTATAGTTTTAAAAGCAGCACTTTTTTTGTTCTGTTATTTTATAGGCCTATTTACTACTGCTACTAAAAGCATAGTTCTTTCTAGTTACTAAAAGCTAAAAACAAGCTATAATAAGCCTTGAAAACTCAAAATGAAGTAGTGCACTAAAGATAAAAGTGCTATAAAAAAAAGTAATGTTAAAATATAAAACTTATTAGCACTTATACGTAAAATAACAACGCTATTAAAAAAAAACCAGCTTGCTACTTAAGCAAAAACTAAGTTACTTTTAGCTATATATTATATAAAGCATAAATATATGCTAGCACGCTTTATAAATTAAGTAAAAAAAGATCTATTTATGCTATTTTGCTTATTATACTGCTTTGTTTTCTGTTTTTGTTGCTATATAGTGTAAAAACGCTATAGTTTTACTATTAAGCAAAACTTGATTAGTTATATATAAACTTAAACATATGCTATAATTTATACCTAGACTTTTTTGTGTAAACCTTTGCATATATATATGCTTAGCTATAAGGACCTTTTTATATAAAGCTAGCTATAAAACTTCTTTTATAAAAAAAAAAAAAAAAATAACTATTATTTTTAGCATATTGTAATTTATAAATATTTATATTACGCAAATAGTTATAACACCAAAATATATATATTACTTTTTTGCATACTTTATGTGTTAACATAAGTGCATTAAGCATAACATATTAACTGCATTTCTATTTATTAGAATTTTCTTTTTTTAAAGTATTTTTATTTGCTTAACAAGTTTGTGCATTATGTTTAATGCTTTTATAAATATTACACTATTTTTAACCCGTTTATGCTCTTTTTATTAAATTACTTTTTTTTTTTTCTTTTTTGCATTTTACTACCTTTTTTTTTTTTATTTTTAGTATTCTTTAATTACTTAGTACTATACGCGGTTTTTTATGCAATAGTTGCTTTTGTTTTGTTTTGCTACGCTTATTACTTTTATAGTTGTTTTTTTGAAGCGTTTTTGCGTATTAGCGCAAAATGGCCAACTAATGCATAACTTCTTGTGCTTTTTTTATTATAAAGTTTATTAAATTTAACATAACTGTTTTTAAGCTTTCAAAATATGTATGTACTTTACTTTTCTTTGGACTTAATTGTTTTTTTGCTTTAAATAAAATAGTTTGTATTTTTGCTGTTAAAACTAAAAGTAGCTTTTTAAAATTAACTAATAGTATTTTTGCTATTTTTTAAACTTTTTTAGTAAATAAGATTCTTTTTATATAAAAAAATACAAGCTTAGCTACTTTAAAGCTAGATTAAATATTGTTTTCTGTAAAGGCCTATTAAAACGCGTTTAAAAATGCAGCTAGAAAATCTGCCTTGTTTATATAAATTAAATACTGCCATATAAACTGTTTTATATATTATCTGTAACGCCGTTAAAAAACACAAAAAAGAACTAAATTAAAAAGCTAAAGCTTATAAAATAAATAAGCTAGCATTTAAAAAGAAAGTATATTGTTAGCATAGCAATATTTTTTAAATTCCGTTATATAGTAGCTTTTTTAAACATTTAAGATTAAAAAACGTTTAGCTTTTTTAGTACAGCTTTTTGTATAAGCATTAAAGTGTTAAATTTAGCTTTTAGCTATTTTAAGCGTACTGTAGCTATTCTTAAACAAACTAATAACTTAGTTAGCTAATAATTTTTTATTGCAATACTACAATACTAAATGTATTTTGCTTAAGAAAATAAAGTATAGTAGCACTATTTAACTTTAGAAATTAATAGCTTAATTTACTATTATTTATACTTTGCTTTTTAGCTCTGCTTGCTTAAAATGTTTACGTTTTTTAGCGCTAGTTACTATTATTAAGCCAGTACTTTTACGTATTTAAAACCTTATTTCGCTAAAGTTATAAATATTTTCCGCTTATATGCTATGTTTTGCAATAGTATAGCTAACCTACGTAAACTATTCTTAATAAGTTTTAAGATCTTTGTTGCAAGCTAGCTGCTTATATTAATATTAATACTTGCGCGTTTAAAAAGCTAATAATTAAGTTCTAAAGTTTAAAGCTGCGTTGTTGCTAGCTAAAAACGCATTGTAGTTGCGTAAAAAAAAATCAGCGATATATTCTCCGTAAGCAAGCCAAAAAAAAAACGCTTACGCAAGTTAATTAATACTACGTTATACTATTGTTTTATTTTTGGCTATTGTTTTAATTTAGCATAACTATTAGCTTTTTAGCTTTAGGTCTTTTGTTAAAACGTTATATAAAAACACCTGTTAGTATAAAAAACGTATAAAGATCTGTTTTTTTGTTTAAAAAGCTAATTTGCAATTTGCTTGTATTTTTATAATAAAAAACAATACTAAAGAAAAAAAACGTAAAAAGAAAAAATAAAAATTCTTAAAACTAAAATCTAAATACTTAAGCAATGCTATTTAAAATCTAAAACGTTTTTTAGCTACTTTTTTATTGTTTTTAAAAAAGAAATATAATTCGAACAAAAAACAAAAGAAAAAAAACTACATATATACATACAAAACCAAAAGCTTCGCAAAGCAAATAAAGCACTTAGCAAGCGCTAAAAAAGTAAAAAAAGGCGCTTATAAAATAAAAAAAGTCTTATTATAAAAAATGCAATAGATTTAATAGCTTAAAAGGGTATAAAAAAGCTAATATAGTTATAAACGTTAAAAAAACGTAGTAGTAATAAGTTAAGTTTGTTGCGCTAGCAACAATATAAACAATATAACAAAACTAGCCATAATATAAAAACTTATAATAAAAATATAAAAACAAATAATAAATTAAAATCTAATTAATTTTTAATAATAAATGCCTTAGTTATAAAGTTATTAATAATTAAACCTAATAAAATAGTAAAAAATGCATTGCTTGCTTATAAACCATATTAAATATTAAGAGTTATTATAGGCACATAAAAAATTACTAAAAATATATAACGCTTATAGCTACATAATAAATAATTTTGCAACTACTAGTTGCAATATAGTTCTAAACTAGCTATTTAAACTAAAATTAAGTGCTTTATTTAAAAACACCAATAGCTTAATTATAAGACCAATAGTTGCTACGCTATTTATACTATATGCTTATATGCCTTAGAAAATCTATATAGTAGCATATATATAAATATCTTTATAACTGTTAGCCTTACAAAAAAGCCGTTAATATTTCTAAATAGCTCTTTTTATTTAAAACTAAACAATATGTTTTCTGTTAAAGTATAATAAGTAGTTATAAAGTTGTTCATTATATAGCTATAAGCATTATATGTTTATATTAATTTTTTATGTATTTATATTAATTTTTTATATGTTTATATTAATTTCTTAGAAAAATTGCTACAAATATATAACGCTTTTATTAGCTTTATTCTAAAAAAGTAATGCATACTGTATTTTCTTATTTACTTAATATTGTTTATTTTTTATTTTTTTTTATATATTTTGTTAATTTAATTTTATTTATACACTTTATTTTATTAATACTAAAAATATATCTATTATATACTTTAATCTTGTAATTTTAATTAACCTTTATATTATACAATATTTTTTTAAGCTCTTAAGCTTTAGTTGTTTTATAAGCGCGCTTTTACTTTAAATAATTTATTTTATTATTAAAAAAAACAACGCACGTTTTATTATTCTTTTTTTTGTTTATTTTTACTATATAATAGGCCATTTATTGCTTTTATAACTACTTTAACTTGCTAATCCTTTATATTTAGTTGTAGTAGCAATAATATTTCTTTATTTTATAGCTTTAGTAATAATAATGCTTACCCTTACTTTTTTAGCACTGTTTTATACCTGCGTAGCTATAAAAAGCTTAATAAACTAACATAAAAAAACTATACTAATTATAAGATTTTTTTTAGCAACACTTTTTATAACTTACTAAAGCTTTAACATATATAAATACTTATGCTTAGCCTAGAAACCGGTCTTACTTTTGTTCTTTTAATATTTTAGTTTGTTAAACTGTTTTGCATTGCTAGCTTGCTAACTATTACTTAAAAAAAATTTAAATCAGCCTTAAGGTTAATTTGTAAAGTTATAAAAAAAAGTTAACAGCTTTTCATAAATTTAGTTCGTTCGTATAAACGCATATATTAATAAAAACACAAACAAAAGTAGTTATTATTAAATTTGGATAGCTATAACTCTTTCTTTTTATATTTACTGCCTTAAAGTTCACTAGTAAAGTTATTTATACTAAGTTTAATTAAAAGCGCTTTATTTATAACAACGTTGCTTAAACAAACTTCTCTTGTGCTAGCCTTGCTATTTAAAGCAAGCACCTTATTAACTAGCCACTATTTACCGTCCCTAGTTCTAAAGACCATTTTAGGGTTAGGGTTAGGGTTAGGGTTAGGGTTAGGGTTAGGGTTAGGGTTAGGGTTAGGGTTAGGGTTAGGGTTAGGGTTAGGGTTAGGGTTA
>MU400891.1:0-26750 GCA_022578965.1 Xylaria sp. FL1777 | reverse complement strand
TATTATTTTATTAAGTGAAAAAATATTTATTTCTTTTAATATTATTATATTTTAGTACTTTTAGTACTTTTAGTACTACTAAGCTAGTATTTTTAATATTTAGTATTAGTATTAGTTAGGGTTGTTATTTTAGTACTTAGTATAAGGACTAATTTAGTCCGGACTAAATTAGTTTTAGTATTAGTCCGGATTTTCAAGTACTAAATTAGTATTAGTACTAAATTAGTCCGGACTAGTTAGTATTAGTCCGTACTAATTTAGTATTAGTTTAGAGAAAAAAATACTAGTTAGTATTAGTATTAAATTAGTCCGGACTAAGTACTAATGACATCATTTTTAAAATAAAAAAAATGGAATAAAAAATATGTTAAAAATAGTATTAAAAACAATAAAAAACAAGCTTTAAAACAAAAGTAAAACTATTAATTTCCATAAAATATTCAATGAAAAAAACTAATTTTAAATATTGGTTTTACTTTTAGTACTTAGTATATACTAAGTACTAAGAAGTACTAGTTAGTTTTAATATATACTAATTTAATATTAGTCCGTAAAAAAAATACTAGTTTGTTTTAGTACATACTAATTTAGTATTAGTCCGTAAAAAAAAATACTAGTTAGTATTTAGTTTAGACTAACTAGTATTACTCTATGGAAAAAAATACTAATTTAGTATTAGTACTTAGTTCGGACTAACTAATCTAAACTAATTACTAACCCTGGTATTAGTACTAAGTAGTACTAAACTAGCTTAGTATTAGTACTAGGTAGTACTAAACTAATTTAATATTAGTAGTACTAAATACTAAATTAGTAGTATTAATTTTCAACCCTGATTATGTATTATTAGCTTTTTATTAAAGTATTACTTAGTGCAATTTAAGCAAGCAAAAATAATAATTATATTTAAACTTAAAAAATCAGAAAAAACTAAAAAAACAGCTAAAAAGTAATACTTTATTACGTTTATTTGCATAATAAAAAAAGTGCTAAAAAAAAAGCTATATTATTATATAGCAAAAATAGCTAAGCAAAAAAGTCTTTTATTAAACAATTAAATAAGCAATAAACAAAACAAGTTAATAAATATAGCTATTAAACTAGTATTAAAAACAGCAAAAAAAGCAATTAACAAAAAAAGCATAGTATTTTTGCTATAAGTAAATATTACGAAAACTTTTAATACTATTAATAAAAAAAAAATAATATATATTTTGCAACAAAAAGGCTTTTTTTTTTAAATAGTTATATAAATAAACTTTTTTATATTAAACTATATAATATATTTCTGCTTTAATAAAGCAATATTTTAGCTAATAGTGCTAAAAGCTAAAATTCTTTAAGAATTTTTACTTTTATTTCTTTTTTTTTTTTTATATATTTTAATACTTTATAATAACTTTACTATATACTAAAAGCTAATAATAGTTAGCTTTATTAATAATATTAACTTTATTATAGCAAATTTAAATATAAAGCAAAACTACAAAGCTTTAAAAGCAATATAAAAAACGTATAAAAGCTAAACAAAACAATATAAAATAAAGTTTATACTGCAAAAAAGCAAATTAATGTACTTTTTTAGTAGTAAAACAGCGCTTATGCAAATAATACATCTTTTTAATGTAATAATATACTTAAAAAATAGCACAAAGTTTTTAAAAATATAATTTAATAAAAACATAAAATAAAAAAAACATTTAGCAAAGCTTAAAAAAAAACTAAGCATTTAATTATATATAATAATTAAACTATAAAACTTTATATAAAGCAATAATATAATAAAAGCAAAGCAAATATATATTATAATAATATAAAGCATTTTAGCTTATAATATAATAACTTAATATAAAAACTTTAAAAAAAATAAAGCAAAAAGCATTGTTAATTTATTAATAATAACTTAAAACAAATATTTTAAATATATAGCTAAAGCTTTTAAAACAACTAAAATAAAGCACTTAAAAACTAAAATAAAATTCTTTTTTATTAATTTATATTTTAGTAGCAAAACAATAGCTTATAAGTATTATATAAAAAACTTAGCAGCTAAAAAATTAATTTAAAAAACAATAAAAAAAATCAGAACTTTTATTTAAAATATAAAAGCTTAAAAAGCTAAAAACTAAACAAAAAATAAGCTTATAAACAACAATAAAAGCATAGCTAAAAAAAATCTAACGCTAGCTTTAAACTTTTAGCAAAAAAAATAATAAAAAAAAAAAAAAACTTAAAATTATATTAAAAAATAAATAAATAAACAAATAAAGCTAAACTAAAACAAGCAATAGCTACTTAATAATAACTAAACAAAAGCTTAGCAAAAATAAAGCTTTTAAAAAATATAGCAAATTATTAAAGCATAAAGCAGCTATAATAATATAAATGCGTACTAAAAAAATAAAATTAAAGGCGTTTTTATATAAAAAAAAAGTTCTAAGCTTTTTTACGCTTTTTTGCAAATATGCAAAAAAAAAAAAAACCCTTTAGCATATAATCCTATATTATAACTTGCTAAAAAACCAAAAAAAGCAGCTATAAAAAAGCTTTATAGCTAAGCTATTATAAACTAATAAAAATTTATAACTAGCTATAAAAAAGCTTAAAGCTATATTTATTATTATAAATTATTTTTTTTTTATTAAAAAAATAAAAATATAAAAAAAATAAATTAAAAAAAAAAAAAAAAAAAAAAAAAAAAAAAAAAGCAAAAAATAAAAAAAAAACCAGCAAAAAAAGCAAAAGCGCTCTTTTAAAAGTCCTAAAAAACAAAAAAAAAGCTTTTATGCACTTTTTAAAAACGCAAAAGGTTTAAAAGCTTTAAAAAAAGTTTTTCTGCATTTTAACTATTATTTTCCGTTTAGTAAGCTAATTAATAAAAACTAGTTATTATAAAGTAAAAAAACTTCAAAGTAGCAGCATAAACATTGTTATATAGAGTTTTTATTTGGCTTTTTGTATAGTTTTACTTATAAATATACAAATAAAAAAACCGCACTACAAAGCAACACAGCAAATTATTAATAATAATACTAAGCTATAACTATTGTTTTTTAAATTTATTACTTGTTAACTTTTTAGTACTTAATATAATAGTTTAACTATATGTTTAGCGTTAAAAAAACAAAGCATTTTTATTTATATTAATACTGCTATTTTATATAAAAGTTTGTTTTACTTTAGCTAAAAACAATTTATTTTATTTTTTTTATAGCTAACTTTACTTTTACTTTATAAGCTAGCTTGCTATAAATATATTAGCTTTAATTATAAAATATATTAATATGTTTTATATTATGTTTATTAGTTAACTATAAAGTAAATTAGCAACTTTTAAGTTATAAATATATTAATATAAATTTTTAGCTAAAAACTTACATAATTATTAATAAAAATAAATATTTAGCTTAGTAAACAAAGTAAAAAAGCTTAGTTTTAAACAAACTTTATAATAATAAAAAATTTTAAGCTTAATAAAAACTATATAGTTATTTATATAATATTTAATATTAATTAAAAATAAGTTTTGCTTGTTTAATATAAATATTTAAACAATACTATATTGTTTATTAAATAATATTAAGCTTTTTAATAACATAACTATTTAAAGCTTACTTAAATAATTCTTTATAGCTAATAAATAAATATACTATAATAAAACTTTATTTTAAGCATAAGCTTAAATAAAATTATGTTTTTAATTAGTTATTATTTTTTGTATTGCTTTTATAAAATAATATAAATTGCTTATATTATTTAAAAAGTAACTTTTTATATTATTATTACTTGCTTTTATTTTAAAAGTAATTTTAATATTAAAGTTATAATATTAGCAAATATAGCAATATATTTATTAAAATCTTAAAAGCATTTATGTTTTATAAAAATATTATAATATTAAATACTAATTATTAAACTTTTAATAAAGCTTAGTTTTTATTTGTTTATATTTTGCTTTAGTTTTAGCAAATAGTACTTTTTTTTATATTATTAAAATATTTTAAAAGCTATAAAAAACTTTATTATTATTAAAGCATTTAATATTAAACAGCTATTTATTAATAAAAGCTAGCTTAATTTAGCTTTAAATAAAAAAGTTTATATTTTTGCTATTATTGCTAAAAAAACTGCTATTTTTATTATAAGTACTTATTTATTTTTGTTTAACTTTTAGCAAAATATTTAAATTAATATAATAAATATAAAATTATTGCTATACTAAAAAAAACTAATTGTTTAGTGCTGCTTTTATTAACTTATTATAATTAATAATAATAACTTTAAGCTTTTATATAAATGCTTTAATTAAAATTTAATAAATATTTTTAGCAAAAAACTAAAAACTTTTTATTTTTTATTATTAATTAAACTAAACATTATATTAAAAACTATGCTTAAGTATATTTAGCTAATTGCTTAAAATAAAAAAAGCTTAAAGTAGTTTATATTATGGCAATTAATACACCGGCATGAAGAATTGCTACACCGGCATGACCTTACACAGGCATTACTTTTCTAGCCCTCCCATTGGCCCAGAAAATAATTGTTAGTGCATGTAGTACCATCGCGGCTTTTGCAGCCAACCCATCGCGGCCTTCGCAGCCAACCTATCGCGGCCTTCGTAGCTAACCCATCATATCCTTTGTAGCCCTTACGTATATAGCCATTGCAGCCATTGCAGCCATTGCAGCTATTGCAGCCATTGCAGCCTTTGCAGCCTTTGCAGCCTTGGCGGCCATTATAGCCCTTGCGCGCGGGTTAGTGGGCTAAACGGGTTAACGCTGGAGGTTTTGCTTAGCAAGCCCTAATTTCAGCCAATAAAACCCCCGGAAAAAGTCATGCCTGTGTAAGGTCATGCCGGTGTAGCAATTCTTCATGCCGGTGTATTAATTGCCTATATTATATATATTATTAAAACTAATAACTTTAAAAAATTGCTTTTATATTTTTATATAATATAAAAATGTTTATATAAAGCTAATTAAGCAATTAGGTTTTTTATTATTTTATTTTATAATATATAAGATTTTTTGCTTATTAAAAAGCTTAATAAAAGCTATAATTAAATTATAGCTATTTAGCTTTATTTAATTAATATAGCTTTAAGTATTATATATGTAAGGTTAATAATTAGTCTATATTATTATTAATAATAACCTGCTATGCTGCTTTATAGCGCGGTTTTTTTACTTATGTACTTATAAGTAAAACTGTATAAAAAGCTAAATAAAAACCTTATGCAACAATGTTTACGCTACTACTTTAAAGTTTTTTTACCTTATAACAACTAGTTTTTATTAACTAGCTTGTTAAATAGAAAATAATAGTTAAAAAGCAGAAAGACTTTTTTTAAAGCTTTTAAACTTTTTGCTTTTTTAGAAAGCGTATAAAAGCTTTTTCTTTGTTTTTTAGAACCTTTAAAAAAGCACTTTTGCTTTTTTTGCTAGTTTTCTTTTTATTTTTTGCCTTTTTTTTTTTTTTTTTTTTTTCTTTTATTTTAATTGCTTTATTATATATTGCTATTTTGTTAGTAATAAATAGCTATTTTGCAATATTACTTGCAGCTTTAAGCTTTTTTATAGCTAGTTATAAATTTTTGTTAATTTATAGTAGCTTAGCTATAAAGCTTTTTTATAGTTGCTTTTTTTTGTTTTTTAGCAAGTTATAATATAGAACTATATGCTAAAAGGTTTTTTTTTTTTTTTGTATATTTGCAAAAAAGCATAAAAAAGCTTAAAACTTTTTTTTTATGCAAAAATGCTTTTAGCTTTATTTTTTTAATGCACATTTATATTATTATAGCTACTTTATGCTTTAGTAATTTGTTATACTTTTTAAAAGCTTTATTTTTGTTAAGCTTTTACTTAGCTATTATTAAGTAACTGCTGTTTGTTTTAATTTAGCTTTATTTGTTTATTTATTTTTTTTTTAGTGTAATTTTAGGTTTTTTTTTTTTTAACTACTTTTTTTACTAAAAGTTTAAAGCTAACGTTAGATTTTTTTTAGCTATGTTTTTATTATTGCTTATAAGCTTGCTTTTTGTTTAGTTTTTAGTTTTTTAAGCTTTTATGTTTTAAATAAAAGTTTCGATTTTTTTTGTTGCTTTTTAAATTAATTTTTTAGCTACTAAGCTTTTTATGTAATACTTACAAGCTGCTGCTTTACTGCTAAAATATAAGTTAATAAAAAGAATTTTTATTTTAGTTTTTAAGTGCTTTATTTTAGTTGCTTTAAAAGCTTTAGCTATACGTTTAAAGCATTTATTTTAAATTATTGCTAATAAATTAGCAATGCTTTTTGCTTTGTTTTTTTTAAAGTTTTTATGCTAAGTTATTATACTATAAGCTAAAGTGCTTTATACTATTATAATATATATTTACTTTACTTTTGCTATATTATTACTTTATATAAAGTTTTATAGCTTAATTATTATATATAACTAAATGTTTAGTTTTTTTTTAAGTTTTATTAAATGCTTTTTTTATTTTATGTTTTTGTTAAACTATATCTTTAAAAACTTTGCGCTGTTTTTTAGGTGTACTATTATATTAAAAAAGTGTACTACTTATATAAGTGCTGTTTTACTGCTAAAAAAATGCATTAATTTGCTTTTTTATAATGCAAACTTTATTTTATGTTGTTTTGCTTAGCTTTTATATGTTTTTTATGCTACTTTTAAAGCTTTATAGTTTTGCTTTATATTTAGGTTTGCTATAATAAAGTTAGTATTATTAGTAAAGCTAATTATTACTAGCTTTTAATGCATAATAAAATTGTTATAAAATATTAAAATATATAAAAAAAAAAAAAAAAGTAAAAGCAAAAACTCTTAAAAAACTTTAGCTTTTAGCGCTATTAGCTAAAACACCGCTTTATTAAAGCAAAAATATATTATGCAGTTTAATATAAAAAAGTTTACTTATATAACTATTTAAAAAAAAAAGCCTTTTTGTTATAAAATATATATTATTTTTTTTTTGTTAATAATATTAAAAGTTTTTATAATATTTAACTATAATAAAAATATTATGCTTTTTTTACTAATTGCTTTTTTTGCTATTTTTAATACTAGTTTAATAGTTATATTTATTAACTTATTTTGTTTATTATTTATTTAATTATTTAATAAAAAGTTTTCTTGCTTAGCTACTTTTGTTATATAGTAATATAGCTTTTTTTTTAGTACTTTTTTTACCGTATAAATAAGCATAATAAAGCGCTACTTTTTAACTGTTTTTTTAGTTTTTTTTAACTTTTTAAGTTTAAATATAATTATTACTTTTGCTTGCTTAAATTGCATTAAGTAATACTTTAATAAAAAGCTAGCAATATATAATATTGCTATTTTTTTTACTAAAGCAGGTTTATAAGCTTTAAAAAAGCCGTTAAATAGCAAGTTATTTTTTAGTACTTTTTATAGCGCTAATTTCTATATTAGTAATATTATGTTTTTTTTTTTTGTATTAACGTTAATTATAAATTTTTAGTAGCTATTATAAATTAGGTTTTTTTTAAGTATATTAAATAAATTTACTAGTAGTATAAAAAAAAAGCGTTTTATTAGTAAAGCTGTTTTTTTTTTAAAAGTGTTAGCAAAAAGCAGCTTATTTTTTATTTGTTTTAGTAGTAAAATTATAATAATTCTTAAAGCTAGCTTATAAGCAAACTTTGCTTATTTAGCTAAGCTTTATAATAACTTAAAATTTTTAAATGTTTTTATAAATATTTATTTTTAGCTATATTTTTGCGCTTTTTTACTTTATTGCTAAAAGCTTTTTTTTTTTTTTTAAAGGCTTGCTATATTGTTTTAGTTCTTTTGCTTTAAAACTTATAGTACGGTTGTTTTGCTTTTTTTTTTGTTTTAACTACTTTTAAGAACTACTAAAGTAATGCTTAGTGTTTTTTTTTTATAGTTTTTTTAAGCGTTATTTTATTTACTATTTTTATTAGTTACTAAATTAAAAAATTAAAAGCATTATTTAGCTTGCTAAATATACGCAGCATATACATTTTTATAATAATAGTTTTTGCTTTTATAGCTACTTTATTTTTGTTTAATTTAAGCTAGTTTTATTTTTTTGCTTTTTTTAAGTATTTTTGCAAAGCTACTTTTAAGTTAATTATAATTTTTAATGCTTTATAGTTAAAACTTAGCTACTTTAAGTCCTTTTAATAAATAGTAGTTAAATTATTAAACATTTATATTAAGTTTATTGTTAAGTTTTTTTATTTATGCCTTGTTTTAGTTACTTTTTTTTAAAGAATAGCTAGCATAAAATTTTATTATATAGTAAACTTAAACAGTTTATTTGCTTTTTAGCTTTTTTTACTTTTTAAGTTTTATAATAAGTAGTAAAAGTTAAAATTGCTTATAAATATATAGCGTTTTTTTAGCTTATTTACTTTATGTATTTTTTAGATTAAACTGCGCTAAATTGTTTTTTTTTGATTTAATAAATATATTAATTATAAAAATACTACTAAATTATTACTGCTTATTATAACCTTTGCTTAGTTTTTATTAGCATTTTTTGCTAGTATTTTTATTGCAATTTTTTTGTTTATATATAATATAGCTTTGCTTTTTAACTAAATAACCTAGTAGCTATTATTACTAAAGCAATATATATTGCTATATTTATTAATTACTAGCTTTTAAACTATTATATAATTAAAGCTATTGTTTTATAATATATATATTATATTGCTTTTAAATTTTATAATGTTTTAAAAAGCAATATTATATATTATTAAGTTAATAAAAATAAGTTTTTGTTTATATTATTAGTTTGCTGTTTTTTCTTTAGTAACTTTTTTTTATTTAGCTTTATAAATGCTAACGCTATTAGCATTTTTAAATTACTTTTATTTATTTTTTTGCTTATTACTGCTGCTTTTTTAGCACTTTAAAAGCTTTTAAGTTATAATATATATGCTGCTTTTGCTTTATTTTTTTGTTTAACCTTTTTTTAGCAAGCTTTATTTTATATTATATACGCTTTTTTATAGTTTATGCATTTTTACTTTATTTTTTGCGTTTTTATTAAGTAGCTTTTTTTATTTTTTTAGTACTTTAAAGCTAAACAATAGCTATACTTTAAGTTTTTATAGCAATATTTAGCTATATAACTATATTTATAGCAATTAAAGCACTATATAACTTTAAGCTTTATAGCAAAAAGTTTATAGTTAAACAGCTAAGCTTTTTATAAAAAGCTATTTTTATATATTGTTTTAGCTGCTATAATACTGCTTATATATAATAATATTAACGTAAATTTAGCTTTTGTGTTTTTAAATAATATTTTTTTGCATTTTATAACTTTAAAGTGTTTACTGTATAATAGCTATAATAAGTTTTCGTTTAAATATATTGCTTTAACTTATTTTGCTAAAACGTTTTTTATTATTAGTGCTGCTTTTTTTTGTTATACTTTTAACTTTTTTTTAAAAGCTTTTATAATTTACTTTTTTTTTTTAGCTTTTTAAAGCACTGCTTTTTTAAAAGTAATTATTATATTTCTGCTATATAGCTTTTTAGCAACAATTGTATTGCTATTTATAAGCGCTATATTTATTGCTTTAATAATATTAGCTAATGTTTTATTTTTAAAGTTATTAGCTTGTTTTTTAACCTTAATTAGTACTTTTTTGTTTTGCTTAAATAGTATTGCTTTATTATTATAAGCTAGCTGCAAAGCTATAATTTATGCTTAAAATTTTAGCATGTTTACATTTAATAAAGTTTATTAAAAAAGCTTTTAAACAATATTTTTAATGCTTTTTTAGTTAGCTTTTATAATAGCATTTAAGTTATAGCAAGTTATAAATATATTAAGGTTATTTTTGTTATTAGGCTTTATGCTTTATTAGCTTTTTTGGGCTTTTTTTAACGTGTGCGCTATTTATGCTTTTTTTGCGTTTTTTTAGAAAAAAATTCCTTTTGCTATTTTTTTTTCTATTAGCAGCTATAATACTAGTTCTACAATTCTATTAACTATTTTTTATATACTAGAAAGTTTGTTAGCTTTACGTTTTCTATTAAAACGCTGCTGCTTTATAGTTATATTGCTAGTAAGTTTTAGTAACATATTAGTTGCGTTTTTAACAAATAAATCATTTAACACTATTTTTCCGTTTTTTGTTATATTTATACTTCGCAAATAAAATGTAACCTACTTAGTAAATAAAAGTTGCTATGCTAATTTTAGCAATCTTAATTATTTAATAATTAAGCTTAAACTCACAAAGTTATAATCAAGTGTAAAAAATTCAAAAAAGGTCTAATTAGTTTATATTAGCCTAATATATACTAATATTAATACTAGGCTAATCCGGACTAGCCTAGTGTTATACTAGCTTAGTATTAGTTTATATTAGCTTAGTATTTTTTTTCCTGGACTAATACTAGCCTAGTATTAGTTTATACTAGCTTAGTATTTTTTTTTCCGGACTAATACTAGCTTAGTATGTATTAAACTAGCCTAGTATTTATACTAGCCTAGTATTATACTAAGCTAGTACAAATATTAAACATTAATATTTTAATGAATAATTATTATTTAATAAAACAAATTTTATTGTTTTAAAGAGCTTAAAAAACTAATTATAAATACTTTTTAAAATTAAAGAAAAGCTGTATTTTAAAGGCTAAAAAATTAATTTTACAAAATACTAAATATTAGGCTAGTATGGACTAATACTAGCAAGGTTAATAATTAGTCCGAACTAGTTAGTCCGGACTAAGTACTAATACTAAATTAGTATTTTTTTCCACGGATTAATACTAGTTAGTCCAGACTAAATACTAACTAGTATTTTTTTTTACGAACTAATACTAAATTAGTATGTATTAAAACTAACTAGTATTTTTTTTTACGGACTAATACTAAATTAGTATGTACTAAAACTAACTAGTACTTCTTAGTACTTAGTATATACTAAGTACTAAAAGTAAAACCAATATTTAAAATTAGTTTTTTTCATTGAATATTCCATGGAAATTAATGGTTTTACCTTTGTTTTAAAGCTTGTTTTTTATTGTTTTTAATATTATTTTTAACATATTTTTTATTCCATTTTTTCTATTTTAAAAATGACATCATTAGTACTTAGTCCGAACTAATTTAATACTAATACTAACTAGTATTTTTTTCTCTGGACTAATACTAAATTAGTACGGACTAATACTAATTAGTCCGGACTAATTTAGTACTAATACTAATTTAGTACTTAAAAATCTGGACTAATACTAAGACTAATTTAGTCCGGACTAAATTAGTCCTTATACTAAGTACTAAAATAACAACCTTAAATACTAGCCTAGTATTTTTTTTCCCGGACTAATACTAGCTTAGTATTAGTTCGTACTAACCTAGTATTTTTTTTCCCGGACTAATACTAGCCTAGTATTAGTCCATACTAGCCTAGTATTTTTTTTTCCGGACTAATACTAATATTAGCCTAGTATATACTAGGCTAATATTTGAACTAAGGACTAAATTACCAACCTTATATATATGTTTTTTTAAGTAAAAATAAACTTATTATATTGCTTTTTAACTATATTTTAAATATTTTACGCTTAGATTTTTTTATAATAACTTGCTATTATAACTATTTTTTTTATTAACTTAATAAGTTTTTAATTTAAAAAATATACAAATAAATTAAAACTTAAACTATAATTATATTTATAGTACTTTATATTGCTAAAAAAAACGTAATAATTATATGCTTTTTTTTAAGCTTATATAATTATAAACTATTTATAACTTTTCTTTTATAATTTTTATTTGCAAATTTTATTACTTTAGGGTTTTTTAAGCTTACTATATTTATTATATTAAATAAAAAAGCATATTTTCTGTTTTTTATATAAATAGCTATTTTTTTTAATTATATTAAAGCTATTAAATTTAGCAAAATTATTAATATACTAAAACAATAAATTATTCCTAAAAAATAGTTTATTTAATATAAATAAATTTAAAATAAATTTTAGCAAAAAAAATAATTTTAGTAAGCTTAGCAGTAAAATATTTTAAAAAAAGCAAAATACTTAAATTAAAAACAGTTATCAAAACAAAACCACTAGCTAATTTTAAAAAAAAGCATACTTATAAAATAACCTTTTAAATAAACAAAATAATATTAATTAAAACAAACTTAATATTAACTATATATTATTAAAAAATAAATATAAATATAATAATTTATATTTGTTTAAATAAAGCAATAAAAAGCTAAATTATTTATGCTATTTTTATATTTATTTATATAACTAAAATAATTAAATAATAAGCTAATAATTTTAATTAATTATGCTATAAATAATATTTAAAGCAGTTTTAAATTTAGCTTAGCTAGCAATTAAAAAGCTTAAGCTTAAAAAAAATCAAAATAGTTAAGCTATTTTTTAAAAAAATTAAAGTTAGCTTTTAGCTTAAAAATTAATATTTATATAAACTAAAAAAAGCTAGTACTATTAATATTAGTTTAATTTAAGTAAATTGCGTTATTATTTTATATTTTTATAGTAATTTATAAAAGCTTTATGTTTTATAAAACGAAAAAATAATTAAAAAAGTTTAAAAATAAGCAGTAAAAATATTTTTAAAAGTATTAATATTATTAATGCTATAAAAAGCAAATATATATATTGTATTATTTAGGCTAACGGCTTATTAGCTATGCTAGTTTTTATTTTTTATATGTATAAGTAAAAACTATGCTTATAGGTTAAAAGCAAGCTATAAGTAGCTTATTTTTTTTTTAGTAGCTAAGTAAAAACACTTTATATTTACTTTTAAGTTATACTAGTTTTACTACAATTTTATTAAGTGCTTTGCTCTTTATTTTTTTGCCTTTAAGTTGTTTGCTTACTTATATTATGCTATTAACTAAATATATACACCTTTACGTAGTTACTTTATAGTTCTTTTTTCTTTATATTTTTTTTGCTTTATAGTTTGTTTGCTTTAATATTACTGCTTGCTTTATGCTACTTGTAGTAATTTTTTTAGTTTTAGTACTTATTTAGCTAAGTATGCTGCTTTTTTTTTTTAGTTTTTTTTTAAACTTTTTTTTATTATATTACTAATACATTATAGTTTGCTTGCTTTAGTATTACTGCTAGCTTTTTGCTATACTAGTTTTTTTATAACTAAATTATAACTAAGTTATAAACAAAATTAATTGCTTATTATTTCTTAGTTTATTTTTTACATATTTATTTTTTAAGCTGCTTTTATGCTTTTTGCAGTAAGCTTATTAAATAAGCATAGCTTATAAATAGCTTATGCACTAAGTAATATAAAATAGCAATAAATAATAAGTTACTTTATTTAGTTATTTATATTAATTCTTTTTTTTTTTAACTATTAATTTTACTACTTTTATTATTATTACTACTATATGCTTAGCTTATGCTTGCTTTAATATATTAAAGTGCTTAATTTATAATATAATTAATTATTAATATGTTATAATTATACAAAAATTTACTTTGCTATAGCTATTATACTTTTTATAGTATATATTTATAACTAGTTTAGCTTAAGTATATATACTAATTAATATTAAGCTTATATATTTAAAGTTATAAATTATTTTGCTATAATTTTTATTAGTTATTTAATTTATAGTATTAAACAAAGTAACTAATAGCTTGCTATTATATAGTTTAAGCTTTTATAACTGCTTGTTATTATGCTTTCTTGCTATAATATTAATTTTTAAAATAAAAATAAATGCCTTAATATTTTACGCTAAAGTATTATTAATAGCTTTAAAATTTATATTTATTAAGCACGCTAAAATACTTAAGCTATACTATTACTATATTGCTTATATTATAGTAATATATTATGCATCTTTTATTATTGTTTTTTTTACGTTAATTATATAAAAACATTAATAACTTTTGCGCTTATAATATTACTAGTAAGTTTGCTAAGTGCTTATAATGCAAAAAAAGCAAAGTAAGCGCTAAAAATAGCAGTTATAATTTTATAAATACTTTTAACTGTATTAATGTTTACATGTTTTTAAGTTTTACTTTATGCTTATTTTAACTATTAAAGTTCTTTTAATTTTAAGTGCTACTAATAATTCTTTAGCTTAAAAAAATTAATAAAAAACTTTAATTATTTATTAAAGCTTGCATAGCTACGCGCTATTTTTGTATTAATAAAAATATTTAAGCTATACTTATAGCTAATATACAACTTTAAGTTATAATTAAAAAAGCAAAAAAAGCTATAACAAATAAAAAAGCTAAAAGTTTTATATAAATAAGCTAGTTAAAAAGTGTTTATATAATCCTTAAAAGTTAGCATTATTATATATTTAGTAATTAAAAGTTTTAATAAAATTTTAGTATTTAATACTTAATAAAGTTGCTTAATTACTTTATTTTTTTATAATATATGCTTTTTAACTTTTGTAGTTTTATATTTGTAATTTTATATTGCTATTTTTAGTATTTTATTATATTATGTTTTACTTTAAAATTTATAAACGTAAACTTATAATAAGTAGCTTTTTTAAAACTATAAGTAGCAAATAGCTTTATAACAAATATTTTAGCTTTTGTTTTATAATTATAGTAAACCTTTTTTAACTTAAAGAAAAGCTAATATTAATGCTTAGCTACTTTTGTTTCGTATTTAAAAGCCTTTATTTTTATGTTTTTATAGCTACTTATAACTTAATTAGTTTTTTAGCTACGTTATAATAGCTAAGCTTTTTTATATTTAAAACTTATTTAGCTATTTTACGTGCTTTTTTTAGGTTACGCAATAACTAATAGCTTAATTAAAAATTTATTTGCTTTTTTAGTGTACTATAAATAAAAAAGCAAATATACTAAAATAGCTACTACTAATAAAAGCAAACAAGCTTAAAAAAAAGTTATTATTACTAAAAAAATACAAGCAATATAACTAAATAAAAAAGTTAAAAATTATATTTTAGCTAAAGCAGCTTAATAATTTTATAATATAGTTAATTTACTAAAGTTTTTAATAATAATAAAAATTATTAAAAATAAAAGCTTAAATGTAGTTTTATTTAAATTATAAAGCTATTATAATATAAAATAAAACATTAAACATTAAAGGTTTTTTAATAATATAGCAATTATAATATAAAGTTATGCTTTATAGCTTATTGTTATAAAAGGTATAAAGTTTTAAAGGTTAAGTATAATAGTTAATATATCTTTAGTTTTATAATAAGTATTTAATAAAATTAAAGCTTAAAAAAAAAAAAAAACTCCTATAAAATAAGTATAAAAAAAATATTTTATATATATATATAATATATAATACGTGTAGTATACTAAAAAAGCAAACAAATTTTTAACTAGGCTACCGGTCATTATGCAACTTAAAAAAAGCACGTAGGATAGCTAAATAAGTTTTAAATACAAAAAGGCTTAGCTATTATAATATAGCTAAAGAACTAATTAAGTTATAAATAGCTGCAAAAACATAAAAACAGAGGCTTTTAAACACAAAATAAAAACAACTAAGCATTAATACTGGCTTTTTTTCAAGCTAAAAAAAGTTTATTATAACTATAAAGCAAGAGCTAAAGCAGCTGTTATAAAACTGTTTATTACTTATAGTTTTAAGAAAGCTGCTTATTATAAGCTTACGTTTATAAACTTTAAAGTAAAGCATAATATAATAAAGTACTAAAAATAGCAATACAAAATTATAAATATAAAACTATAAAAATTAAAAAGCATACATTATAAAAAAACAAAGCAATTAAATAACTTTATTAAGCACTAAACATTAAAATTTTATTAAAACTTTTAGCTATTAAATATATAATAATGCTAACTTTTAAAGGTTATATAAATACCTTTTAATCGGCTTATTTATATAGAACTTCTAGCTTTTTTACTTGCTGCAGCTTTTTTTGCTTTTTTAATTGCAACTTAAAGTTGCATACTAGCTATAAATATAGCTTAAATATTTTTATTAATATAAAAATAGCGTATAGCTATGCAAGCTTTAATAAACAATTAAAGTTCTTTATTAACTTTTTTAAGCTAAAAAATTATTAGTAGCACTTAAAATTAAAAGAACTTTAACAGTTAAAATAAGCATAAAGTAAAGCTTAAAAATATGCAAATATTAATACAGTTAAAAGTATTTATAGAATTATAACTATTACTTTTAGTGTTTACTTTGCTTTTTTTGTATTATAAACACTTAGCAAATTTGCTAATAATATTGCAAGCATAAAAATTATTAATGTTTTTATATAGTTAGCGTAAAAAAAATAGCAATAAAAAATATATAATATATTACTATAATATAAGCAATATAATAGCAGTATAGCTTAAGCATTTTAGCATGCTTAGTAAATATAAATTTTAAGGCTATTAATAATACTTTAGCATAAAGTATTAAAGCACTTATTTTTATTTTAAAAATTAGCATTACAGCAAAAAAGCATAACAACAAGCAGTTATAAAAGCTTAAATTATATAATAATAAGCTATTAGCTACTTTATTTAGTACTATAAATTAAATAACTAATAAAAACTATAGTAAAATAACTTATAACTTTAAATATATAAGTTTAATACTAATTAATATATATACTTAAGTTAAGCTAATTATAAATATATACTGCAAAAAGTATAGCAGCTATAATAAAGTAGATTTTTATATAACTATAATATATTAACAACTAATTATATTATAAACTAAACACTTTAATATATTAAAGCAAGCGTAAGCTAAGCATATAATAATAGTAATAATAAAAGTAATAAAATTAATAGTTAAAAAAAAAAAAATTAGCATAAATAGCTAAATAAAATAACTTATTACTTATTATTACTTTATATTGCTTAGTATATAAGCTATTTATAAGCTATGCTTACTTAGTAAGCTTACTATAAAAAGTATAAAAATAGCTTAAAAAATAAATATACAAAAAGCAAACTAAAAAGTAATAAGCAATTAACTTTGCTTATAACTTAGTTATAACTTAGTTATAAAAAAACTAGTGCAGCAAAAAGCTAGCAATAATACTAAAGCAAGCAAACTACAATATACTAGCAATACAATAAAAAAAGGTTTAAAAAGAAATTAAAAAAAAAAGTAGTATACTTAACTAAATAAATGCTAGAACTAAAAAAACTGCTATAAGCAGCACAAAGCAAGCAGTAATACTAAAGCAAGCAAATTATAAAGCAGAAAAAATACAAAGAAAAAAGAACTATAAAATAACTACGTAAAAATGCATATACTTAGTTAACAGCATAATACAAGTAAGCAAACAACCTAAAAGCAAAAAAGTAAAAAGCAAAGCACTTAATAAAATCGTAGCAAAACTAGTATAACTTAAAAGTAAATACAGAATTTTTTTACTTAGCTACTAAAAAAAAAATAAGCCACTTATAGCTTGCTTTTGACTTATAAGCACAGTTTTTACCTATACATATAAAAAATAAAAACCGGCATAGCTAATAAGCCGTTAGCCCAAGTAATATAATATATATAATATATAATATGTGCTAAAGTACTTAAATAACTTAATTATAACAACTATTTTTTTTTTTTAATTAAGTTGTTTTTAATTTATATATAAATAAAATTAATTAAAGTAATTAATCTTAAGTGTAAATAATAAAGTAAAGTAATATAAAGTAATTAAGCATAAATATAATATATTAAATAAAATGCCTATATAATGTAATAGTTAAAGTATTTATATATTTATGCTTATGTTTATGTATTAAGTTATGTTTGTTTTATGCTATATTTATAGCAAAGCTTGCGCTTATATTTTTATTGCTATATGCTTTTTTTTTTTTTTTTTTTTTTTTTTTCTTTTTAGCTACTGCTAAACATTTAGTTTTAGCTATTTATTTTATTACTGCTAATTTTATACTTATTTTACATTTTTTCTGCTTTTTTTTTAATTATTATTTGCATTATAATTATGTTGCTTAAACTTATAGTAATTAAAAGTAATGCATATAAACGTAGAAAGTTATTGTAATTTGCTTTACGCTTAAATTTATTTAAAGATAAGTTTAATTTTACTATAAAATAGAACTTTAATAAACCTTTTTGCTAAAAGTTTAATAATTTTAATAATAAAAATAAAAACTTTAGCAGTTTGCTTTTTTTTTAAAATAGCTCCGATTTTAATAAAGATTTAAACATTATTAGGCTTTTTATTAGTTATAAAAAAAAATAAAAATAAAAATAAAAATGATTTTAATTTTATAAATCTTAATAAAAATCCTAATGTTAGCTTATATAATTTTAATATAAATAACGCAAAAAATAAGTTTAATTTTAATATAAATTTTAAAGTTTTTATATTATTTAAGCATTAGCTTGTTTTTATTATAACTTTTGTTTATAAACCTTGCAAATAAACTATTAAAGCTAAAAACAAAAAATATAAAACTATTAAAAAAACAATAGTTTTAAGTAGTTTATTAGTATGTTAGCTTTGTTTTAAGCGTTTTAAAAAAGCATTTTAGCTAAAAAATAGCTTATTTTTAAATATAGTTTGCAAATTTAAAAATATAAAAGTAATAGCTTATATAAGCTATATAAACAGCTATATTTTATGCAAGCTTATAAGTTAATTTATATTTATTTTGGATTAATTTTATTAATAGGTTAACTATTTGTTATATTATATTTTAATGTAATTATAACGGACCTGTTATATATTAATATAACAGGTTTGCTTTTAGAGTCTTAATTTGTAGGTAATAATAGGATTCTTAACGGTAGTTTGTTAGGGAGGTTTTTGAAGTACTTTTACTACTGTGCATTAATAAAAGTCTTAAAAGATTAAAAGTAATAAATGTATTAGTGCTTAGCAGTTATAAAGAAATTAATAGCTAAAGAACTTAGAACTAAGTAAGTAACTAAGTATAAAAAGTGCATGTTTATATAAATAAAAAAAAGATAAAAAAAGTAGCAACTTTTTTTAAATTATTGCAAATTTAGTAAGCATTAAATTATTATAAGCTTAGTAAGCTTTAGATTATTATAAGCTTAGTAAGCTTTAAATTACTATAAGCTTAGTAAGCTAAATAAGTTGTTACGTAACTTTAGCTTTAGCTAGCAAAAAAAAAAGTGCAAAGTATATATAAAAGCATTAAGCTGCTTTAAAAGCTACTTTTATGCTAATTTTGTAATATTATTTTTCTTTTTCTAGAATTGTTGTCCTAACAATTTTTCGTAAATATTTTTTTTTCCTTTTTTCTTATATGTTATAATATTAAAGCGTATTAAAAAAACTAACTGCTTATTTAAAACAAAGCAAAAACTTATTTTTGCTTTTTTTATTAACTTTATTAGCTATAAAGTTATGCTTTGCTTTTGCTGTTTTAATTAGTTATTAACGTACAAAATAACAAATAATATGTTTTATTGTTTTAAATGCGTATGCGCTAGTTACTTTTGCAATAAATCAGAAGTTTTAATTAACTTAATTAATAACATAGTTTTTAAATACTGTTGTTTTAAAAAAAAAAAAAGCAAGCAAAACAACAGCTATTTTTAGTTTAAAAAAAATTAAAACAAGCTTAAAATAGCTTTAATTTTGTTTTAAGCAAGTTAGCTTAGCTTTATATATAAAAACATTTTCTAAAAGCAAAAAGTATTAAAATAGTTTAATAAAAGCTTTAGTTTTTAAATAAACTAAACAAAATAAAACGTATTAAAAAAAAATAAAAAGCGCTAATAAAAAAGCAAAAACAACAAAAAAAGCAAGCTAAAGCAGCACAAGCTGCTTTATTTAAGTTTAATTAAAATTTTTTAAGCGTTTCCTTTAAGGTCGACTTTTTTTTTCTAGTTTTAAGTAGTTAAAGTATTAGCAGTAAAACTAATTTATAACTACTTTAGCAGTCTTTAAGTGTTTTTTAAGTTCTTAAGTATTATTAGTATATAAGTATTTTTTTTATTTAATAAAATATTTTAAGTTATTGTTGTTTTAACAAAAATTTAGTATACTTTTAACTTTATAAACGTTTTAATCTGTTTTTATTTTTAGTTGTGTTTTAATAAATGTTTTAATAAGTATTAATTCTAGTAAAAAAATGTAAAAAATAAAGTAAATTTGTATATTTTTTAGTAATAACAGTTTATAGTTAATAAATAAAATAACTTCTTTAATTTTAAAAAAGCTAAGTTTTTTAAATTTTAATTTATTGCTTAGTTGTTTTGTTTTAATTTAGAAAATATTAGTGTTTGCATTTTGTTTTTATTATAGCAAATAAACTTTGTTTTTTTTTTAAAAGTTAGTTCTTTAGTTTGTTTTTTGTTATAATATACTAACATTTATTGTTATAAAAACTAAAAATATAATTATAGTTTAGCTTATAACGTTTTAATTTTTATTGTAATAATTCTTGCTTAAAATGTTATAGTTAAAATAGCAAGTGTTTTTATTAATGTTTTTTTTTGTTTTTCAATAATTGCTTGTTATTTATAAACAGCTTTATACGGAAATATGTTTATATTTTTGTTTGTTAATATATTATATAAGATTTATACTATTAATAATAGTTTTACTTAATTGTTTTATTAATAGTTAACATAACTTTATAAATATTGTTTTAATATTTAGTTTAGTTTTTTTGTTTGTTTATTTGTTTGTAAGTAATAAACAGTTAAAAACTTTAGTTTAATATTAATAAGTTTAAAAAAACTAGTTTTAAACTTAAAAGTAAACAATTTATTTTAATTTAAAACAATTTTTTTTAATAGCTTATGCTTATTTAAATATTAGCATATAAAAGCGTATATAAGTTGTTTAGCTATTATATTTTCTTTAAATAATAAAAAGTAAGCATACTTAGTAAGTTTATTAATAATAACTTATATTTTATTGTATTATACTTTTATAACTAAATTAATTAATAAAAGTAGTACTATAATAAAATCTTAAGCAATAATATGCTATGCTTGTTTAAGTATTTATGTAAGTTATAGTAGTTTATAAAGCTTATATTAAGCTATTTTAGCTTTGTTGCAAATATTGCATTTTTTTATAATAGATTTAACTATGTTTTATAGTTCTAAAAAATTGTATTTTTCTTATAGTTGTTTAACTATTTTTGTTGTTTTTTAGTGTTTATATAATAAATATTCGTAGAATTTTTTAATAAACTTGTTTTATAAGAATTTTAGTAAATAAACCTTATGTTTATATATTAGCTTGTTATTTTTTAATTTTTTATATTTTTATAGTTATGCTAACTTTTTTAAGTTATAAGCTTATTATAGCTATATATCTATAAAGTCTTTAAGTATAATTTTAATTTTTAAGCTTTTATTTTTTTAAGAATATAACACTTAAATGTTTTTTTTTAAAACTTTAAATCTTTTTTAACTTTATTAACTAAATATATTTGCTTAAATGTTTTCTTTTTTTTTAATATAGCATATTTTAAAGTTAAATTTAGAAAAAAAAACTATTTAATTTTTATATTATTTAGTAATTTTTTGCGTAGTTATAAATTTTATTAAGTTTTAATAATCTAAATAAATCTTAATTAGCTTTATAGTTTCCGTAAAAAACAGTTTTTACTTTTTAAGTACTATAATAATTATAAGCAGTTTTTTATTATATATAAAATATTATAATGCTACGTTTTGTAGTGCTTTAAAATAATAAGCTACTAAGTGTTATTTTTTGTTGTTTTTTAGTTGTTTTAAAACTTTTGTAATTATACTATTTAAAGCATTTATTTTTAGCTTTTTTTTTTTTTATAGATTAAGTAATTTAACTATAAAGTTAAAAATAACTTTTAGTTTTAGTTTTTTAAAAGCTTTTTAAGCTTTTTTCGAAATTAAGAAAAACTTTTTTTTGTATTTTTTTTTTATATATTTTGTAAAGTAAAATGTTATCTTTCTAAAGTTTTAAATTAACATTTAAATATAGTTTAAAAATCCTAATGCTTGTTATATATTTATAATAATAGCTAAGTTAAATATTTTCTAGTTTTATACTGTGTTAATTTTTAACTGTTAAATTTATATTTGTTTTAAAGTAATTATAAATCTTAAAAAGTTAATTTTTTATGTATGCTATATATACTTTTTTGTGTTAAGTTATAATTCTGCTTATTTAAATGTTTTTAATACTTAAGTTATATGTTTTTTGTATTTTTTTAGTGTTTTAAAGTAAATTAAAATATTATTTAAATAAATAAACACAAATTTGTTTAAAAACTTCTATAGAATTATTATTATTATATATTAAAAGCTAGCTAGTATGTTTTATAGTTCTTATAGTATAACTATATACTTATATAATCTATGTACTATTTATATAGCAGTTTTTTATTTTTTTTTTTTAGCTATTTTAATAACATAATATTTATTTAAAATATTAACTACTATAAACTATTTTGCTTAATTAATGTTTTTTTTTATAGTTACTAATAAAATAAAAAAATATTTATTTATAATAATAATTACGTTTAATAATTAGTAGTTAACTACTATTTGTTATATTAGTTTTTTTTTTTTATTAATTAGTTGTTTTTTATTTTTTATTTTAAGTATTAATACTATAAGGTATTTAGCAAATAACTAAAATTCTTTTAGAAATTCTTTTGCTAGGTTTTTTTAAATGTATTTTTATAAAGCGTTTGTTTTGTTTAAGCTTATATAGTATACTTAATAAAGCTTTAGTTAATATTCTTTTTTAATAAAAATATAATAATTTTATAAGCTATGTTTAAAAAGTTTTTTTTTTTTTCTTTTTTTAAATAGTTTGTAAAATTTATAATATACTTTTAATATTTTGTTCAGAATTTCTTTTGCAATTTTTTTAATTTTTTTGCTTTATTTTTTATTTTTCTAATTAATGGTTTTTGCTTTTTATTAAATCAAAGAGTTACTAATTTTTAGCTATAGTATTTCTAAAATAATATTATAATTAAATATATTAGCAATATTTAATACAATTTGTTTTTTATGTTTTTATATAAATATATTAAAAAGTTTAGTTTTTTTAAATATGCAACTATTATTATAGCTAAAAGTACTTTTATTAAATCTTTTAATTTTTTAAGATTTTTGCTTATATTTTTAAGAAATTTTATTTTATTTTATTACTTTAAGTAAAATTATATTAGCTTATATTTTTAAGTTAATTAAAGTATTATATTTTTTTTTTTAATATATAAGTTTAACTTTAAATTAGTTTTGCTAGTTATTATATTAAACTTTACGTAAAGCTTTAGTTTTTTTAGCTATTTGCTGCTTTTTTAACAAGTGCTTATTTCGTTTTTTAACTTTTTTTTGTTAAATGTTTAAATGCTTGTTTTATTTTGTATTTTAGATATTATTACGCTTTGTTTTATTTTTGCTTCTAATTAAGCTTTAAATCGCAGTTTTTAAGCTTTTTTACTTTTAGCAACCATTTTTTAGTATAATTATGCTTTAATTAGCTAGTAATATTTATAGTAATTATTTTTATATTTTTTTAAACTAGTATTATAAATATAATTAGAATTTTTTTTAAATGTTGCAAATTTTTATAGATCTTTATAATAAACTATAGTTATAACTAACCACTTTAATTTATAAAAGTTCTATATTTTTGTTTTTGCAATACGTTTAAAAAACTAATTATTTTTTAATTTGTTAAGTAAGTATTAATAGCAACAATATACTATATAGCAATTTTATAGTACTTTATTATGTTTTAAAATTTTTAGGCATAAAATATTATTATTGTTTTTTATTATAGTTCTGTTATAGTAATAACTTTTAGCAATTAGTTAAATTACTAGCTTTAGTTTTTAAAACGTATTAGTTTTTACGTTAATTATTAGTGCTTTTTTGTTTTATTATATTTAAAGTAGTTTAAGCTATAAAAATACTTTATTTATTTTTATTAATTTTTTTTTATAGTATTTTTTATAGCTTTTAATTTTATTTGTTTTTACTTTAAGGTTTTATAAGTTTTGTTTTTTTAAGTCTACTTAACAATTAAATGTTTTAGTAGTTTATAATTAATTTAATAACTACACTATTTATAATTATAGTTTTATTTCTTTAAACATAATTTTTTTTTAAGCTATATTTTAAGCTTTAATAATTTGGAGTTTTTATAGTTTTATAAATCTACTAACTATGTTAATTTATTACTTTTTATTGTTTGCTACTTTTAGTTAAACTATTTTTTTAAATTATATATTAAATAACTTTAATTGTTTATATAGTAAATATATCTTTTTATAATTTGTTTTAATAACTATAAAGCTTTTAAATAATATTTATATGCTTGTTTATTTTAACTTGTATAAATAAAGCATTTAAATTTATTTAGTATAACATTTTTGTTTTAACTTAAAATAGCAATTTTATACTTTTGCTTTAAAAATATATTTTTTAAATCGCTTTGTTGTTTTTTGTTGTTTTAAACTTTTATAACTTATACTTTTTTTTTAAGTTAAGAAATTTTTCTTTTTTTATAGCTTTTTTTTTTGTTTTTTTTTTTAAATTAATATTATTTTTAAAAATGTTTTTTCTTTTTATAGTTATAATATTTAACTTTAAACATATCTTAAAGTTATTATTTCTAAACTTTACTGATTTGTTTAGATTTTTATTTAATACTTTTTTAAATATTTTTTTTTTTGTTTTTTTTAGTTCTTTTAATTTTAAAATACTAATTAAATAATCGTTAATTAATTATAATAGCTATATTAATATACGTATTAATTTTTGCTAGTTTATTTATTTTGCATAGTTTATTTTAAACTTAAGTTTTAAGTTTACTATAAAATAAGTAAAACAGTATAAGCTTAAGCAATTTTAAAATTACTGCTAATTGTTTAAACTTTATAGCATAATTTATTACTATTTTTATTTATTTTAAGCAATAAAGTATTTTCTTTGCGTGTTTTGCTTTTTAAGTGTTTTTAAATAATGCCTTTATTTAATTTTTAAACTTAACATAATTCTTGAAAATTTTTTTTGTTTTTGGCTTAAAATCGGTTAACTTATTAGCTTTTAAAAAATTCTTTAAAATAAGTTAAAACTATTTTAGTACTTTTTTTAACAAGAATTATAAAATAATTATTACTTTTTAGTTCTTTTTTGTAATAATAATAAAGTGCCATTTTAAATAAAGTTTAGCATAAATTAAAAAGGCTTTTATATTTATAGATTTATTATAAAGCTTTAAAGCAATAAGTTTAAAACTTTTAATGTTTAATATTTTTAATATTATAAATAATTTTAATAATAAAAACAGCAGTAATAATAAAAAGTTAAGTTTTTTATTTTAAGTTATTACTTTAAGTATAACAATAATAAAAGTAAGCATTAAGTTTACTAGTAATAATATTAACATTAATTATAGTATAATTATTTGTTTAAAACTTTAATTTATTATTATAATAGCAGTTATTATTATTGCTTTAATTACTATAGCTAATATTTACGCTAGTTTAAAAGTTATAACGTTTAATATTTAAGCTATTTTTTAAGTTAAAGTAACTAGTTTGCTTTATAGTACTAGTATTAACGTTAGTTTTTTTTTATTACTATTGCTTAATTTCTTTTTTTTTATTACTGCTTTTTTTTTAATAAAAATAGCTAATAAAAGTACTAAAGTTTATTGTTTTAATACATTACTAATTTTAAAAATCTTTAAAATTTTTAAACTTAATTCTTAACTTTTTATTTTTAGTAGTATAACTTAAATCTAGTTTATTAGTTATTAAATAAAGTTTACTTATATAATGTTGTTTAATATTTTTATTTTTTAAATATTTCTTTAGTATATTTTTAAAAGTTTATTTTGTAAACTGTTTATTACTTAACTTTTTATACTAGTATTTGTTTTTATATGTTAAGTTTTATTAATTAAAAAGCTATTAAAATGTAATAAACTTATTATATATTAATATAACAGGTTTGCTTTTAAAGTTTTAATTTATAAATAATAATAAAATTTTTAACGGTAGTTCGTTAAAGAGGTTTTTAAAGTACTTTTACTACTATACATTAATAAAAGTTTTAAAAAATTAAAAGTAATAAATATATTAATGCTTAATAGTTATAAAAAAATTAATAGCTAAAAAACTTAAAACTAAGTAAGTAACTAAATATAAAAAGTGCATGTTTATATAAATAAAAAAAAGGTAAAAAAAGTAGCAACTTTTTTTAAATTACTACAAATCCAGTAAGCACTAAATTACCATAAGCTTAGTAAGCTTTAAATTACTGTAAGCTTAGTAAGCTTTAAATTACTGTAAGCTTAGTAAGCTAGGTAAATCGTTACATAACTTTAGCTTTAGCTAGCAAAAGAAAAAGTGCAAAGTATATATAAAAGCATTAGGCCGCTCTAAAAGCCACCCCTGTGCTAATTTCGTAACAGTAATGCATATTTAAAAATTATTAAACTAATTTGTTTATTTTTTTGTTTTTTAAAAAAACAACTATAAAAAAGTTATTATAAATAAAAATTGCGCTATAATTTAAAAAACTTCGAACAATTATTATATTAACTTTATAGTTATATAGTTTTGCTTTTTAAAAGCATTTCTGCGTTTTTTGTTAACTTATAAAGCTTAGTTTTAATTAATTAGCAAAGTTAGCAATATAAAAGTAAGTTATTTTGTTTTTATTTTACAGGGTTAAAAAATTAGTACTTAGTATAAGGACTAATTTTAGTAGTACTAAATTAGTATTAGTATTAGTACTAAAGTTTAAGTACTAATTTAGTAT